>CM034351.1:50147676-50192121 GCA_019925275.1 Mytilus edulis
TTATATTATCACAGATAATTTCTAAAAATATAAAATATTTGTTTTGTTATAGACACGTACAATAGTATTAAAATTGGGATTGAGTTTGTAATGGCGATATTTTGTGATTTTTGAAACCATGACAATAATATTTAAATGGTATTGTGTTTGCAATGGTGCTATTGTTTGCATTTTCTAACACAAAATAGGTATTCTAGCTTAACTGATTCTCATTTGTGTTCACTCCACCTTTTAGTTTTAAAGTGAATTTCTTTTCCTAGTTATTACATTATAATTCTTTGGACTAATCAGATCGAAAAGTTTTGGAAGTTAGAAGTTTGAAGTTAAAAGTTTGACGATGGCCGACAGACCTCGCGGAGACCTCCACGGGTTTGAAAGGTAAGTCACTAGCAGAGTACGGGATCCTAGACGCGGGGGAAACCAAAGATGAGAAGAAATTGGAAAAAGATCCAAACATTGTAAAAAGTAAGTTTGACGTGAGGGATGAGAAACACAAGCTCAATGCAGTGAAAAGAAGAATTTGGAGACAGCCATCAATCTAGACAAATCCTTCAAAGAAGATGATGTTGAAGACGAGGAGTTCAGATGTTTAAGGGCGGAGATAAGAAGCACAGAAGAAGATTTTTCACAAATCACACAGATTACAATATAAAAAGATGAATTTGAAGGATGAGCTAAAGAGAAAACAGCTGGAGTTAGAAAAAGAAAAACAGTGAGAGTCAAAGTACATTACATTAGAACATCTAGCTATAAAAGTAAAGTGAAAGTTTTGCAGGAAAAATCAATAAAAGATTTTCACTTAATGAACTAATAAAGTAAATGAAATAGTAGACAAGAAGTTATCGAAACTAGATCTTCTTTAGCAAACAATTGATTCTGATTCGTCTTCTAGTACTTCATCTGAAAAATCTCGCTCTGTCACTAGGAAGGGAAAAATGAGAGTAGAATGTATCAGTGTTTCGAATAGTTCCGATTCAGAGTCAGATCGTGACGAATATAAAAAAGAAAAACAAGAAAACAAGAAAACCAAGTCCGGAATTAAACCAAAGGCTTCCGACAATTCAAGACTCAATTGCTCTGGCCTAAATCCGCTCTTCAATATGAATTCGATAACGAATCCATGTCCGTTAACTATTTAGATGATCCTAAACTTTTTATTGCAGGTGAACTGGAGATAATTACAACTAAAAAACATTTCAGAAAAAGAGAGATCAGGTCAGTTAAATCTGCTTAAGAAGATAACGTTTTATTGCAATATTATTTTTGGAAAGGTCTTTTTATGCTTCGTGGTTACGCAAAATTGAATTAGGTCAGAAGTCCTGGGATAATGACACATCGTCTATTGAAGTTCCTGTTCTTACTCAGTACGTTGTACCGAAAGCAAAAACATCGAGTTTTCCAGCTAAGTCGTCGGAAAATAAGGATGATCAGGTTTGGTTTTGTACTCTATTTAATAGGAACCGTTGTACACACAAAGGATCAAGGTCAGCAGAGAGTAGTTCAGCACATTTTTGCAGTTTGCTGGAAAAAAGATAAAAGCAAACTAAGTCATCCAGAATGTGCTAACTCCTGTCCTACTTTTCCAAAGTCCGGATGACTAAATATATATCTTTTTCTCCGATGAATCATGAGGTACGAGACCACAATTATTTCGTAGTGCATTTCTTTTAGAACATAAATGAAAATTTAAAAAATCTCCCCTGCGCTTTCTCAATGAAATTTTAATAGTGTGTTGTACTACTTTTGGGACAAATTATATCAAATGTATAGAAAACGTCATCGGCTCTAACGTAAAATATGGTAAATTTTATGTTTAGGGCGTCTTGAAATCTTTTGACAGCTTCCGAAGTGCTAATTTTTAACCTTTTTCAGCTGGACCAAATCACTACTTTCCTTCACAATTTGGGACCCAAAATATTTTTTTACAGTGTAATTTCACACCCTTCTTGCAATTTGATGCATTAAAAATGGAGAAATAAATTTGGAAGGGGTATAAAAATTAATGGCAAGTTATACACTGTCAACACTAGGGACTATATTCGTGAACAACGAAAATCAAGGGACGACAATCTGTCAATTTTCGGAATTCGGATTGCCTATTGGTTGTGAAACTTATACTGACTTTTCTGCTGAGAAGGTCGTTTAAAATCGCAAGGGAGCGGTCGAGTTTCCGAATGATTTAGATAAATATTTAAAAAAGAAATTGAAAAGAAAGCAGTATTAGGACTGTTTCAAGTAAATCCGTTTTCTCATGATATTGTAATTTTGCCGCTGAATAGTTTTCCCACAAAAGGTTCTCAGGAATGGAAGATCATCTTAGATTTAACTTAAAAGGAGAGGGTGCTATCAACGGTTATATCGAAAAAGAAAGCTATTTAGGGAATGATGTTCATTTAAAATATCCAAATGTTGATGCATAAGTAGAGTTAATTAAAAAGCATGGTCGGAACTGTTTTATTTTTGGACTTGAGTAGGGCTGACAGACACATTTTCATTGACTTACACGATGTTCACTTAGTTGGATACAAATGGAATGAGCATCCATATTTTGATAGAGTTCGCATCATGGTATACGATCAACAGCTCATATATGCCAGCGTTTTACAAATGCGGTTGCTTTCATGTATCGACAAATGAGATTTGATATAGTTAACTAATAAGATGATTTTGCAGGGATGGAATCAATTGACAGAGCTGATAAGGCATATATTGAATAAAAGAGTTTAATTGATTTTTGTGGTGTAGAAGAATCATCTCCTAAGGCTGTTTCTCTTAGTACTAAAATGGAGTTTCTGGGGATAATATGTGATACCAGTAAACTGTTGTTTCAAGTTCCTGACGATAAATTAAAAGATATTCAGGAAATTTTACTTTTTTGGATAAACAAGAGATCAGCCAAATTACGCGATAATCAATCTTTGGTAGGAAAATAAAATTTTATGGCCTAGCTGTGTTAGACCTGGACGTGTATTTATGAGTAGGTTGCTCAATTGGCTACGATCAGCTTACAATCAAACTGGTTATAGAGTAGTGTCTAGTTATGTTCAAAAAGATATATTGTGGTGGGCCAATTTTCTACCTCGTTACAACGGAATATCAATGTTGATGTTAGAGGAATGGTCGAAACCGGATGAAGATTTTTCTTTTGACGCTCGCTTTCCAGAATTTAGTATAGAGTCTAATTTACATACACACTGTCTCGAATAATTATCTATTATATTATGTTTAAAATTGTTGGCGAAGTGCTTTAGGGGAAAGAGAGTTCGTATTATGTGCGATAACATTACTTCTGTTACTGTAATTAACACTGGTAAGTCCAGAGATACCTTTTTATAGTGTTGTCTCAGGGAACTTTGCTATATTGCTGCTATATACGAATTTGAGATTCGGGCTGGTCATTTAGCAGGAACTGAGGGTAAGTAACCAGATTATTTATCGAGAAGGCATACTTCGGATAAATGTTCTGTATTGTACTATAATGCTGTATCAGGTTCATTAGAAGAGTTTAGTGCGGAAAAAAACATTTGTTTAAATTTTCGCATAAGTGGTAATTATGTTTGGAAAGTTTATAATTGAACAAACATTGGACAGTCAATAAAAGAACTTTTGAATGCTTTTCAGAATTATAATTCATACAGTTAAAAGATGATGTTAGAGTTTCTACCAAAGCTGTATTTGCGCTAGGATCAAAGAAAAATTTATTAGTTCAATGTAGAGTCTTTTTGCTATTTTGCAAATACTTTAATATGAGTTTTATTTACGCAAATTTGGATACTATCTGTTGTTATTCACAATTTCTCAGCCGGTCTTTTAAAACTGTAGAATCTATTAGGAATTATACTAATGGTGTAAACGTTATGCATTTAATGTTGGATTGTACCTTTCCACAATTAGAATGTTTATAAATTACTAATTAAAGGATTGTCACGAACTAAGTAACATATGCCACGTAGAGATTTCGCCAGATATTTTTTTAGAGATGGTGAAACATCTTTATTTAGAAAGTTGTTCTGATTGTGTATATTGGTATCTTTTTTTGTTTGCCTTTTTCTAAATGTCTAAGAAATCTTTGTTGTTAACGACATTGCTATAGTTGTTTTTGAATGGACTAAGACTATTCAACATGGAGAAAGAAGATTAAAGATTATGTTGGTTAAAATTCCTGGCTCTGACTTTTGTCATGTTTCTGCCTATAATCGTATGTGTAGTATAGTTCCGACATCTAATGATTCCTTTGCCTTTGTTATAAGTAAGAATTCGAAGTTGGTACCAGTCACTTACATGACTTATGCACAGTTCCAGAGAAAACTGACATCTGTTATTCTGAGGACAGCGAGAGATCCTAATGCATATTCATTACATAGTATTGGGAGGGGTGGTCCCACTTTTGTATTTAGTTCTCACGTGCCTTGCGATCTGATTCAGTTACACGGGGACTGAGCGAGTGATGCCTACAAGATATATTTAGAATTTTGTATAGAGGATAAAATTTCTGTAGTTAGAAACATGGCAAAATTTGTTTAATTGTCTTTCAGAAGTTGTGACAATTAAGAAGGTTTTGGTATTTACAGACTCTATAAGGAAATATTTAGATGACATAATTTGCATGGATTTGGTCATGATCAGAGGAGCCATGATAAATTACTTTAGAAACATGATTACGGGTAGAGAAATATGTTTAACTAACTATTCTCATATAATTTTTCACTAAGGTACTAATGATATAGTTGATAACTCTGTCATTGTCTGTTGACAAAAATATTGCTGATTACAAGGAACTAATTGTAACTATCAAATCTTATTCATTCAGTATTAAGATTTTTAAATCTTCCATACTGGATTGAATTTTCATATACAGGTATTAAGAGTAAATGTATTAATTTAAAATTGAGCAAAATGTGCTCTAAGAGTAATTTGAGTTATACTAGGTCTTTTAAAAAAAATTTCATAAAGGCATTCAAGTTAGATTTGCGATTTTATGAGAGATTTCCGTTAGCATATCCTAAGTAGATCTAGCAGCTGAAGAAGTGGATTATTCTTCCTGCTTGGAGTTGAACTGTCAAGAGAGTGTTCATCTCTTAGGTTTAACCGCTTCTGTAACTTATTTGTTTTTGTTTGGCGGGCTTGTTTGGCATATCATTCATTTTTGTGGCCCGCCATTATGTGTGTTATCCTAGATTAACTGAATAATAAATAATATTGAGAATGGAAATGGGGAATGTGTCAAAGAGACAACAACCCGACCATAGAACAGACAACAGCAGAAGATCACCAACAGGTCTTCAATGCAGCTGGAAATTCCCGCGAACGGAGGCGTCTTTAGCTGGCCTCTAAACAAATATATATACTAGTTCAGTGATAATGAACGCCATACTTAACTCCAAATTATACACAAGAAACTAGAATTAAATTAATACAAGACTAACAAAGTCCAGAGGCTCCTGTATTAGTATTTGTATATGTATTGGTATTTGTTCTTTATATTATTGTAAAGACATGTATGTAAAGATTTATATTTTCGGCCAAATACATTTAAATATTATTACAGTCTTTTATGGAGCCAAAAGTAATTTGTTTGTTTTTTCTAAAAAAAAAAAAAGACTAGTTAGTACGATGCGAAATATGTTCTAGTTACTCCCCTTTGGCGTTTGATATTCTCGCTTATCTGATTTTTATTTGTGTTCACTCCAACTTTTAGTTTTAAAGTGAATTCCTGTTCTTAGTCATTACATTAGAATTCTTTAGAGTATAATCGATCGAAAAAAAATTCCACCCTCCCTCCCTTTTATATTGTTTGAAAAATATTTTTTTTTAATTTATTTTATTGAATTTTTGCATATTTTGCACCAGTAACTTATGCGGCGGATATTAAATTTGTGTGGCCCGCCATTATGTGTATTATCCTAGATTAACTGAATAAGTATTAGTATTTGTATTTGTTCTTTATATTATTGTAAAGACATGTATGTATGTATTCGGCCAAATAAATTTATATTATTATTACAGTCTTTTATAAAGCCAAAAGTAATTTTGTTGTTTAAGTACGAAAACAAATTGGAACTTTTAAAGTCCTACCAAACGCTGATAAAAGTCGGAATTTTTTTCTTACTCTTAACTGTGTTAATATATAAAATTCTTGTACATATACATGTAGTTGCTTTAAAAAGAAACATAGGATTTATCATCTTAGCTTTTACATACATATATAAAAATAATAATAAAGATAACAGTAATACAAGGCAAAATCATGTAAGATCAAACAGTAAACACATTTGAAAACAAACAAACATAAAACAAAACAAAAACACTGTACACAATTCACGAGTAACTCGAATTTACTGAAACATAGACAAACAGTATGTAAAAGTATCATTATCTATTTTTATCGAAAAAATAACAAATAAAATACTGCTGTACTTGAGTTGAAAATTAAAAGACGGAATGAGAAGTTTTTCAAATCATTTTAATTTTCGTTTGATTCTAAAACAAATATAAATGCTGTAGGAAAAACATTGCTTAATAAAATAAGGTCTTCTCTTTTTAATTTTTGTATCGCTGTTACATAAACACTATTCCTAATTCTCAATATTATGTTACGGTATCATGACAAAAAAACATTTATATTTTCAGGAAGGAATATTGCACTGTGAAAACTCTTAATCAGAAGTTATAACTACTTAATCGGTTCGAGAAAACTCACTACGAATTCTTCTTCTCCTCGTATTTTACATTAAAGTAATGTTTGGTAATACTTTTTACGAATATACATTAAACGATTGACTTGATTGTTAGGTTTTTTTTTGTTTTTTTTATTCGGTGATGTTTATAGATACTAAACCTTATATCTGTCACTATGAGTTGCCACGAACTGAATCCTCTGCATTCCACTATCTTCTGTACAGTATGTTGAAACTGAATTAACCCAGTGCTGTAGAATATCTAGAAAAAAAACTTTAATGTTGAAACGAACTACACGCACTGCATTCAAGGCAGCTACGACGATGTCTGAACGAGTATTTTTCGTTTTTGATTTCGCTATTGGTTTTTAAACGAATTTTAAAGCATAATAAATGGGTTTTTTTTCGATGTTTTAGTTAGAAAAAAGATTTTTATAGTAAGAGCAAATTTCTTCCTAAATTTCCTGGAAAAAAGTAAAATCACAAAAATACTGAACTCCAAGGAAAATTCAAAAAAGAAAGTCCCCAATCAAATGGCAAAATCAAAAGTTCAAACACATCAAACGAATGGATAACAACTGTCATATTCCTGACTTGGTACAGGCATTTTCTTATGTAGAAAATGGAGTGTTCTAAATAGTAATGATGTTTGATTATTTCTAACCATAATATGATCATGATGTGTAACAAAATACATCTTTTTGAAAGAAAACCTTTTTTTTTACTTTTCAAACTAGACCAGCTATTAATATTTTAAAGACTTAGACAAAGTAGTAGATTCACTTACTCATAATTTTGGCACCTACAATATTTCAAAATTTAATGAAAACATATGTTTTAATGGACAATTGATTCAGATAAAAAGAGTGGTACCAATTGTATCATTAGTGATCGCTCACAATACCGTTTTGCTGGTATACATATATTATATCCCTGTATCACGTGTTATATGATATTTCCCCATTCTAGACATCAAAATTTTCGGTTTTAAAACGCGAGATGGAGAAATATTGTATCACACTTTTCCAATCACAATGGTGTGTTATTTGAAGGCAGCGTCACCAGGCTTAGTTGCAATTTTGTGACATCACCTATAGAAAATTCTGATGGTACCTTACACTACAGGGCGATAACTCTGTAAAATCAGCAGTGATATAACGCATTCATATTTAAGACAGCATATGGATTACAGTAGTTACGTTTTGAGTACACTGACCAATTTGAATGATAAAACATTTGAGTACTTCTTAGATTTATGAATTTAGTCTCAGATTATGTTTAAAGCCTAGTTATGAAATGTACCTGCTGATGAAATATTTTTTCCATGGTATTCTGGCAAGGGTTCGTCCAGATCTTTACTTCCATCAAAAAGCAGCAGAACAGTACCTTCTTGCAAAATGAATAGTTGATGTGTCATGTCGAAAGCTGTTTGACCTCCGAAATCTACTAGATCCGAAGGCGCTACTTCTAAATTATATTCCCCTTTCCTTACTTCATCTAAAATAATTTTATGCAATGCCTCTTCTTGAATCACACTTAAAGCTTTTGTCGATGTTTTGGAATCACTAGTTTTAACTTCCTTGGTATCAGACTTCTTTGAGTCTCCCATTGCGTTATTATCCAGTGTCGGTGTTTGCATAACGAGACGTTTTGTTATATCTAATTTATCTTTGATGTCAGATTGTGAATCTGTATTTCTGTCTATTAGTTCTAAGTTGTGAAAGGAACCATCTTCTTTCAAATCAGCTATAATTTAATAGAAAACGTAAGAAACATAGCGTATTATATAATCCATTATTATATATATAATCGATTATATGTAATCTTGATCCACAAAATTTCTTGGTATAAAATTATTATAGCTCTTTGAATAGATGTTGGACTGTTACATGTAAAAAAAAGTTATATTCTCCTTTATGCACCCTTTTAGTGTTAATTATATTAGATAACTCAGTTTCTTATAACTGAAATTGGCCATACATGTAACATAGATCACTGGTGCAGATTTGTGTTGTTGTCATTCTTGTGTTTTCTAAAATCAATCAAAGACCAGAATACCTGAATTTTTTTTAAATAAGTTATATGTTTGAACAAGTCAATATTTCGCCAAAGTGATTGAATCCGCTTTTCATGATACCTGTATCAAAAATGAAAATTAAAATATCGAAATTTCACAAATCAAAGGAAAATAGTAAACGGAAAGTCCCTTATCAAATTTCAAAATCTAAAGATGAAACGTATCAAATTATTAAAAAACAACCGTCGTATTCTTGACTGGGCAGAAACATTTTCTTATATGCAAATAGTTGATTAAACCTGGTGGTTTTATAGCTTGATTAACCTTTCACTTGTATGAAAGTTTCATATAATTCAATTTTATTGACAACCAAGTGTGAACAAAACAATTTGACATTGTAGGTAAAAATATCAAATATTGGGGTACAGCAATTAACATTGTGTTATAGTCTTAATCACTATAAAAACAAACACTCATGGCAATTGAGAAAATCAAAATGGCATAAAGAAACTCTATAGACAAGGAACATAGAAACAAATGACAGACAATAATACAAAAATTAACCATAGCACAATACTTATACCACAATGTCTTGAGGAGTAAAGCCACTACAAAATGATATTACCAAAAACAACAGTAAAGGTAAATCGTATACAACGACAAACAAAAAAATCACTATATAACACGTAATTAAGATAATAAACAAGGTCAGTACGTAGATTTTATACTCTAAGACCATCATGTCTCATTTCTGAAGTCGATACGTAATATTTATCAACGAATTCTTAGTATCTTCCAATGATTTTTTTTTTAGAAAAGGAAGAGACGTTCATTGACATCACTCTGGTTCATCAACTACCTACTCAAACACTGAAATGTAACAATGAGTATCGATTCCAGAAGTTATAAATATACGTTTGAATCTAAAGTAGATAAATTTATCAACATTAATCATCAATAACAAACCAATGCATGAAAATTAGAACATATTCATTTTTAGATAAATTATTGCTTTACCATTTTCTTTCTTGTCATCCTTTTCCATCATTGATTTTGTTGCTTGGTCTTCTTTTCGCATTTCATCGAGCGCAGATATCACTTTACCATGAACTGTGTGGCAATGCATGCCTTACAAAAAAAATAATACTTAAACTAATTGAAACTTTTTAAGAAGACTTAAATAAGAGTAGAAATAAAGACGATAATAGTTTAGCGATGTTCTTATATCCTAAATTCAGTAAGAGACAAATAACGGCAACAGGCAACAACATCATCGATCGAAAACGTATCTTTGTTTTGCTGATTATTTATTTGTTGTTTACATTTGTATATATGTATTAAAGTACCTTACATTATATAGTAATAACTTGATTGGCTAATACGGAATCACGTGTCATAGTTTAATTTTGATTTTGTTTTCTAAAAATTAGCAGGAGCGATCAATTCCCCTCACAAATTGAAGCATTCATTGAACAACCCGATTATTCACCGGTGAAAAACCCTTGTCATACTCAATGATTACGAGTTGACTCCATTTAACATATGTATTACGTCACTTAACGTCAGATGAACAAAAACAAATATGACAACGGCAAAGACATAAGACCATACAAGACTTTGAAATTCATCTAGTGTTGACGATATCTTTTGTAAACGGCCATAAGTAATTTACTGAAAGAATCTACCTTTGTTGTACATAATGTTGATTCCAAATTATTCATTGAATATTTTTTTACGGAATTTTGCTTCCCCTATTTGTAAAATTTTGTCAGATATTCGGAATTGTCTGGTCTTATCTTTTAAGTGCCTTTAAATATTTTGCCTGCTAATGCCTACTTTTCTTTGAAAAATGATAGAAGATATAGTTTTAAAAGTTAAAAATCCTTGTTGTTTTTTTCATTGTTTTTTAATCGAAAAAGTATGAAAAGTCTAGAGAGGATCATTTGAAAAAAAATGAAATGTCTTATGTCTCGAAAAAAAGTACACGGACCGTTCATTTATTTTTTGCTTTTACAGCTCCGTTATTTATATACAAATTATTTATAAGTCTTTCAAAATGTTTGTTATTTAAAGACACAAACAGTAGCAAACACCATATAGACATCATCAGTATTGAAAGGAGTAGAACAAACGTCATATCGGGCCAATAACTTCTGAAGTTTTAAGAAACATTAAATGGTTTCTGCATTTAGCATATTGGAGATTTTGGTATTTCTGATAAATTTTGATGTTTGCAGTTGATATTTATCTAAAACAAAAGCGATATATTAATATAAATCCGAAAAAGGTCAAAAACTGCAGTGAGGGGCACATACTTCTACAAAGGGTTTTCCAATGGTTTCATTCCTTAAAGTAGTTTATTCATATTGCTGATAATGTTTGCAATTAGTAGTTTCTTCATATCTTTTACTAGTTATCAAAGACACGTCGAAACAAACTTTAAAATAAGTTCAAATGCGTAATTTAAGATCAATACCCCGACATTAAATTATGCAGTTTCGGTTAGCCTTTTATGATTGCTGGTCATTTTTGATGTTCAGTTTATACCTTTCATAGTTTTCAAAATAGTAGGCAAACTCTTCAAAAAGATTGTTAGGACAATAATTATTGAATTTGATATACTTTTATAAAATGCATTGCAGACAATTAACAGTTTTTACTTTTTTGAAGGAGAAAAGCTCGTTAGTAAGTTAAAAATTGTCATTTAGGACAACTTTCTCATGTACAGAGTATGATAGAATGGAAAGACATCATTTAATAAGTTCTACATGAGACGCAAAACAAGCGGAACAATAAGAAATTGATTTCAACAAAACTTAGTGCAAAAAAAGGATGACCAACTCAGGGGCAAGTTGGCAATATTAATATTTATGGAAGTCATGTATAATGTAGTTTCCTCATATAAAAAAGAAAATGAGAAAATACAGAGGTTGGGTGCTTTTTAAAGGAACTGTTTATTCTCATGACATTCTACTTCCCGGTCGGTATATTTTATTTATGTTTTATTGTTTCCAAAATGAGCAAACACTTTTGTACACGTTTTTGGTATTAAAAAAAAACCAGATATACGAAAAAAACATTATTGCTATCAATAAATATCTTTGTATTGAATTTATACTAAATAATTCAAATTATTCGCCAAACTATGTTAAAATGGAAGATAGAAGTACTCAAATAGTTGGAACTTAAGTATCTATCTTATTATTTTATACGAAACAAATACCGGGTCTGGACATGCGTCGAACTTTGACGCAAATTTTCTCTGTGCAATGAGACTTGTAAAATTTAAACTTATCATCAACAGGAGGTAACTGTTCGTGTACAAATAGCATGGACACTAATCACTAATTATTAAGCTGCAGACTAAATATAAATCATTCCTGTCTATAGAGATCAGAAAAAACTGTATTCACGTTCTTTCGAACGGATAAATGGACTAGGCCGAGTGGTTATTGTACGTGCTGTAAAAAATAATACTGGGTTCTGAGTTGTGGTTTTTTTTGGTGCAATTTGTATTGAGATCTTGGGAATCAATTGCATATAAACGTTTTTTCACTGTATCAATAATTATTTATCTCCCATTAACATGGGAAGGTCTGGTTTGATCGTAGTATGAGCAGTAACTATTGATCTGAGACCAGTACAATTGTACTTTAGAGCGCATTTATAATTTATAACGGTCACACAAAGTTTACCCGCAAAATTATATCGTTAATAAAGGTCATAAAACGTGCAAATGTATACCAGGCGAGAAGACATTGTTAAACAAAATCGGAAACTGTCCAAGACGGTTAGGTTACCTTTTCTGATACATAAAGCATCGTACAAACATTAATATTTCAAAAGCATTCATGATTATATTGTGGTACTTGCTAATCGCATATTCTGTTATTTTCAAGTGCATCGAGTACCCTGAACAAATTTTTGCTGAATTGTATCTACCAAAATAAAGTAACACACAATTTCGAACTGTAACACAAAAAGATTAGAAACATTATATAAAACAACAGATTGTTCGATAACCCCATGATTTGTAGACGAAGTCCAAAAAATTACAGATAGACTCATAACACACTATAACGTAAAGTTTGGACACGCCATAGGAGAAAAAGGAAAAAGTTATTGGGAATTTAGTGACATATCAAATACAGCTATTGAAATTTGTTGTGATAATTTGTGCTGCATTAGAGTGTCGTCGAAACGTTTTCTGTACATAACAAAAACAATCAATTGGTTTAAATATGAATCCTTTTTTTTTAATTATGTGATATAAACCTTGTTTTTAAACGTCAACTGAAATCGTAAGTCTTATCTATGACATGAAATCAAATAGGCATAAAATAATCGTCTTTAAAGGATTATATGCTTACGTGCTTGCATGAGTATTTATATTCGAGTTAATATCAGGTCATAATACCTAAAACATATAGATGGTTAATTAGATAACGTCTATTCTAAAACACCCACGCTATGTTGAAACAATTTTACGCGTCAATGTATTGTGAATTGTTCCTTAAGGATTTTTGGAATTTGGATAATTGATACTAAATATTTTTAAAGAGGAAATTCAATTATCATCCGTGAAATACAACAACAAAAGAGACATATTGGCATTTTCATGAAAGGTAAAATGTCAATACTGTCGAAATCGTTCTTTGACAGGTTACCAGTACAATCAAACATTATTTTGAAACAATCAACGAAAATGACAGATGACTGAATGAACTGACGGTTATGCGCATAATTATATACCCTATCTTCAAGAAGGTGTAAAGTAAATGGTATGGGGTAAATTAATCATGAAAGAGATAATGAAAAATATTTAAGCTTGCATACAAATAAAATTAAGTTGATGTCTTTCCACTTCATTCTTAAAATAGCCAACACAAAATCAGGCATAAGGTTCATGTTTCTGGCGAAAATACTGTCCAGCCTAAAACCCTTATTATCTTAAATAATCAATATCAACCTTTTCGTATTGGAATCATTTTCTTGTCTTTCAGATGAATTCCATTTCGTCCAAAGTATATCTGCAATCCATTGGTCGATATCCATGTACATGGAACCTCATCTCCGGTGAATATGCACGCCAAACTTGTCTTCCCTGCGTTGCATGGACCTCCAAGATAAACACGATTGTCGTAGGAAATATAAGACCCGTTTACCAGAAGGTCATAAAATTCTTTCGAGTCTAATAATGAGCTCGAGGGTGCTGAAAAATCATAATAAACAAAATGTGAATACCCGCCATGACATAGTTTTTCGATATTTTGTTTACATGCTGTTCTTTCCAGCAGATACTGCATCAGGCTGTATTTGTTTCATTAGAATAACTTGCTGTAAAATGTGGTTTATTGATATTGATTATGCCGATTGGAACTTAGTAATCTTAATAGAATTTGTTTTATTATCTACAACTGTATATAAGGTGTCAGACCACCAATAAATCCCACAAATTTAGAACGTATGTAAAAGTAGCACTATTCTGACACAAAATAGTGCTTTTGGTGTCCTTTTTGCAGAAATGAAACTTTTGGTAAAAAAAAATATATTTAAACAATTTCGAGCCAAAATTTACTTGTCTATGTGTTTGCATTTAAAATTGAGTATAAATGCGCTGCATGGTATACTTATTTAAGATTTCCAAAAAAAAAATAGGCGTTATATTTGGAGGTCAGGGTTTTTTTCTTAGTAGGCTTTACAGGTATGTTGAAAATTGGCTTGTAGAAAGCTGATACATGTACATTTCAGGCTATACCTGGTTTCTATGAAGTTAAACTTTAGGCAAAAAATTTAGAAAGCTGTGAAAACAGCAAAATTTAGTTGAACAGATAGGAATTTTTAATTGGTGGTCTGACACCTATCACATGTCCTTCTTAAGTAATAAATCATATCAATAATCATAAATACGATATGATTATTGAAATATTACTTAAATTTACCACTTGCATACATTTTACTCATAATCAAAAACAAAAAGGAGTAGGGAGAAAGTGATAAGACGATGTATACAAAACACAAGATACAATTATAACAGAATATATTAGTTAGGTAAATAATATATTGTCTTGTCGGAAAGAAGTGCACTATTAGAATGAGAGACTTTATATACTTATATACATTTATATATTTTAAGATATATCACATTATTGTTTTTTAATTATCTTGTATGTATTGGGTGAGTGTGAAATAGTACCCTTTAATAATGTGAAATTCGAATAATTAATAAAATTCAAAATGAGGATTCAAACATTCGCTTCCACAATATTGTCTGCTGACGTTAATTGAAATAATTGAATTATTCTTATTCTATTTATTACATCAAATTAAGATTAAATACCTTCGCGCCTTTTTAAAACAATGTACTAGTGGTCGTATAACATTTGCGCTGATTTAATCATATGATCTTTTATTTCCGCCCATTTGATTCGTCCAATACCGCCTATTCTATTTTGTATCACTAGCACCGATTATATATTTGCTCTTGTTTGCATTTGAATTTTAACTCTGGAGGGTAAATACATGAACATGTACTAAACCTAATAGGTATATTGGTAAAATCTGGTTATAAATGGAGCTTACTTGTATCTATGTTGAAAATAATTTGATGAAGATCAAGATTAAATATTTGTTACATAAGTGCGTCACTGTTAGTGACGTCCTGAGCTGTCAGTCGTTGATAGAAGATATCCGTAGTTGTTCTGTTGTTTGTTTGTTGTGTCGACTATTATATTCTTTGTCTGTGATGTGTTTTCTTGTGTGTATTTGTGCTGTAATTCTGTCACGTAACTATATTTTTCAAGATTGTCATACATTTTTGTACAAGCGGGAGGTTATGCTAGCCATAAAGCTTTGTTCAACCCACCATTTATTTTCTACAAATGACCTGTTCCAAGTCAGGAATATGACAGTCGTTATCAAATACCTCGTGTATATGTATGTTGGCATTTGTTTTTGTTGGACTTCAATATTTCTGTTGTTCCTTTGTTATCTTTTTATGCTTAATGTGTTTCCAACGGTTTAAGTTTGTAACCCGGATTTATTTTCTCTCAATCGATTTATGACTTTGGAACATCGATATACTACTGTTGCCTTTATATGTAAAAGCTTATTTTGATATCATATTGTTCGGAAACTTCGGGTAAATTTGGGTTTTTTTCTATGCTTTTGGTACTAGTGCTTGTTCATGTTTATCTTTGAAATTAATTTATCCTGCTCCAAATTATACTCCCGCCTGCTTTAGGTGAGCACGGGCCCCCAGTTCTGTACATGTCAATGCATGGAATTTATCTTCACACAATCGGCGCAAATGAAAGACAAAATCAGCGCTATTGCAAAATTCCGGCATATGTGTCACTAAAACAACAGAGTATTACAACTGGTGAACACAAAGCAACTTCAATAATAGGGGAGTTTTTTTGGACAGTATTGTTCAGTATTGTTATAAATGAAGATTTCTTATTCTTGTAAGGTCCTTGTAGTCATAAACCATGAGTATTAAATTTATTTACAATTTTTGGCTTTCTAAATTGTGAGATTTGATGTCCTGATGAAGATAAATCAGGGAATTCGCTAGCGTACGAACAAATTACATTAATTGTTATTTTATGTTTTTGGTACTAGGTTGATATTCCTGCAAGATGACTGTTCGTCCCAGAGGTAATGATCGGCTCAGAAATCAGTACTTTCTTCAATTGCAAGTTGATAAATAGAAATTTTAAAAAAACTAAGGTTACCTTTCCTTGCAGTCATACAGGTCCTAAGGAATTCCTGTATTTAGTTATAATTGAATTATAATTGATTTTGTTTGAACGTTCCTGATAAAGGTAAGTCAATAAAGTGCTTCCTTTGGATGCGCCAAATTTAAAGTATTTTGTTAAGAAGAGTTAACTTTTTTAAATGGTGGCAATTCAATTATCAGTTTTAATAAAAAGATACATAGATTTTTCTAGACCCACTTAAAAAGGTAAATAATCCCAAGTATAATACACTTTACATATTACTTCTGCACTTACTTTGTATAAAATGTTTGCTCCTCATCCTCATTGGTTTTCGTTGTTTCTGTGCTTCCTCTCCTAAACTGGCAAACAGTACGCCAAGATACTGTCCATCATTCGACGGGTTTTGTAGTTGTTCAAACAATGAATCAAATCTTCCCTTCGGACTTAACAAAATATTTTCAACTCTTGTTGCTACATCTTTGAAAAAACTAAGATATCGCTTCATTTCTTTTTTATTCAATTCCTTCTTTTCTTTATTCAAAAGTTGGTGTTTCGTTTTCAAGATGTTTACCAAAAACATTTTGTCCCTGGTTTTCTTAAGACATAACAATACAGATGCAAGTAGCATTGTATCAAAGTCTAAATAACCATTCTTCTGGCTTTCCAAAAAAAGTAGATAGTCCTCGGCATTAAAATATTCAAAATGCTGTTCGGAAAATAATTTGGAGAAAAGTAGACAATGTGGAACTTGATGACTAAGTAATTCTTTAAGAATCTCTGATAATGTTACTTCGAAGGCATAGCCGATCAAAACATATCGCGATACTGGGTCATATGGTGGTAATTCTAGTAAATGATCAAACGAGACACGTGAAAGATACCAAAATCGAGTTGTCCAATCTGTAAATATGTATGCAAAAAAAATTGTTATATTCAAACTGTTGTGTAACAGACAGCAATAAACCCAAACTCTTGAGGGGACATTTACATAAAGAATGTGTCATGTAAACATGTTTGTGATCGCTCAATTTGCCCCCTAAATTGGAAAAATGGTGTATCAGCACTAGATAAGAACCTCTGCTAGAAGACATTTTTTGCACCGAGGGTATCATCAGCCCAGTAGCCAGTTCTTCGGTATTGACATGAAAATACTAATATTGGTCGTTTAACAATATAAAATTTCTAAAACATTTTGAACTTTGATTCCTTTTCCGGATTTGGCTTTACTTTTTGTTTTTAAAGTTCTTCAACGTTTGCATTATATTCTGGAAATTCAACTAGTTTGTCTATGAGCATCATTAAATTGCAAATTTGGTGCACAAAAATTGATACAGTTTATGTTATTATGAGAAAAATCAAATTGAAATGCGAGCTAAGGCTTCTGAATGATAATTAAGGTACTGATTCATCCTAATTTTTTATGATAGACATATTTTTGAAAACAAATAACGACCGACGACAGAGCTGAATACCAAAAGGTTTTTTTTTTACGTACATAATTTTTTTTCAGTACTCATCAGTTCAGACGGGTGCCGCATGTGGAGCAGGATCTGCTTACCCTTCCGGGTCACCTGAGATCACCCCTAGTTTTTTGGTGGGGTTCGTGTTGTTTATTCTTTAGTTTTCTATGTTGTGTCGTGTGTGCTGTTGTTTGTGTGTCTTTTTCATTTTTAGCCATGGCGTTGTCAGTTTGTTTTAGATTTATGAGTTTGACTGTCCCTTTGGTATCTTTCGTCCCTCTTTTCTACCTGTATTTGGTGTTCCCAACTGCTCGTCCCTCTCTGCTAAATCTCTAAGGCTGTCATGGTACCATTTAGATATTTGACCGTCCATACAGCAGGTTTTATAGTATTCTAATTCGGCAACAAACTTTCCTGTTGTTAAACCTATCACTTTTTTCATCTTGTGTTCCAAATCCTTTGCTATTTTTTTCAAAACCTTAAAACATTCTACCATTTCTGCATCATTCATACTTGCATTTGCTCTTGATAGAATTGAATCCCTTTCACTCAAAATCGCAGTCACATTTTCAGACAGATTAATGCAATCATTTGTAAACATAGGATTTAGGAGTTTCCGAATGACACTTATACTAAAATTTTCGTATCCGTGTTGATGACCGTGATATATAGAGTGTTGTAAATGCTTTGGTAAGCAGCTGTTAAACAGTTGCAATTTGCTTAACACTTCTCTCCTAAAGTCTGCTGGAGACTTAAGTGATGTCATATATTTATGAACATCTCCAGTGAGTATCACTTGAATGGCATATGTTACTCTCAAGGTATTTGTCACTTCTGTAGATAACTGAAACGAATCAGTTTCATAGATATTCGGATAAAATCTTGGTTCTAAAACACAAAAACGGTATACACTATCAGAAAAAAAATAATAGAGGATTATATAAAAAAAAAAAAACATTCCATATACTAGTAGTACCTCCTCCTTTCCTGGTCCTTGCATCCAGAAGAAGGTTTTATACACTATGTTACCTTCTATGTGGAAATTTTATCGATTTTTCTTTTCTAAAAGTGGTCATTTAAAAAAAACTAGCCATAATGAAATTTCTAGATGGGTTCATAGCTCATATTGTTCGAAGCACCCAGCACTATTAACATGACAAATTTGAAATAATATAATACTGCCTTGCCTAATTGAATAATAGATTTGACCTTATACAAAAAACATATGTTGATTTTGATATTTTGTGCAGGCCATCTTTGAAAAAGCTTAATTGCAAGTTGAGAGGTCTATAGCTAATATTATTTAAACATCAAGCACTACTACAGGACCAAATCTGGTACTTTAACCACCAAACCCACAATTTTTACTAATAATTTTAAGCGACGGAGAGGCCGTACGGTGACCTATAGTTGTTAATGTCTGTGTAATTTTGGTGTTTTGTGGATAATTAACTCATTGGCAATCATTGGCAATCATACCACATCTTCTTTTTTATACTATATTGTGTTTTTTGTGGTCTACAATATAAATGAATAGATATTTTCATCGTAAATTTTCAACAATTCCTCTGTATTTTAAAAACTATTGTCTCAAAGCACATGATTCTTTATACAAGTTTCTTACTTTTTATGCAATATACATGTATATACTATCATACAGTTATCCAGGAATTACCTTTATGCCGTTAACTTACTTATACGAAATACTCCTATCCTGGAAATTTCAATTTCATGGATTTTTTTATAAAAAATATTGGACAAAAGTTTTATTTCCTGGTTAAGGGTAAAGCTAAAAACATGATAACGGTTAATTTATTGATAAGTGTATGACATACGTTCATTTATGGAAACTAATGTATTTGAATTTTCATCAGCAAACACTGACCTCTCATAATAATATAAAGAAAATTCGTATATTTTTCTGTAAATTCGTTCAAAATTCATGCAAAAATATTCTTACATTTCACTACAAGCCATTAAAAGTCTGAAATGGCCTATATCTGTACTCGACTGTACTGATTTTTACTCGACCAGTCTGAATTCGTCTGAGATTTACTTGATAATACTCGACTGTAGTCTGAACCATACTTAACAGTCTGAATGTGTACTTGACCAGTACTTAACCGTTTTATACGAGTCTGAACTGTAACTCGACCTATGCTTTGAACCGTACTCGACCTAGTCTGAACCGTACTCGACCTAGTCTGAACCATACTCGACCAAGTCTTAACCAACTAGACCTATTCTTTGTATCTATCAACTGAAATTGATCAATTTAGGGATTTTTTTTTAATAAAAAATGAAATTGGAACAACAACTTGAAATTAAAAATGTATTCGATATAGTATTGAAATTAAAATTTCACAATAATCAATCATAATATAACTTCAACTCAATATTAATCAACACTTACATCATAATATAGATCAACTTTAAAATATAAATAAAACAAGCTGATCAAATAATCTAAAAAAATGAATTGTGACTAATATTTTCAATATTATTCAAAATTTTATGAATATTTCGGAAGTATTTTATTGTAACTGGACTATTTTTACCATTAATTTAAGCCTAGTATAGATTTATGGTGTCAGTTGAGTTCAGGTAATACAAAAATGTAACGCAGTGAATGTTTTTTTTTTTTATTAAGATATATATATATAAAATAGTATATAAAACAACTTAATAAATTTTAAAAAAATGAGAGCTTAATTGGTTTTTTTTGTATAATCATTAGAATAGAATTTCCATAGCAATCCTTGATAACCTTTTTACAAAAGGAAATGTATTCCAAAGTAACAGTAAAAAAAAGTTTCAATTAATTTAAGTATTTTTTTGTCAAATTAACATGGCATACATAAAGCACTTTAATATGTTCTAATTACCTCAGTACATGTGTGTTTTACAGGTAAAAAGAAAGCCCTATTTTCTTAAATTCGGGTATTACTTATCTAGTACATACATGTATATTCGAAAGGCCTTGTTATTTAATTTTAACAGGATGTTGCAATTTTGAATCAATGTTATTTAGAATTTAATACCTCTGACCAGGTGTGATCTTATTTATGAGTTTGCCCTCAAGCAGAGGTTATACTTTATATTTCACCACTAATAAGAAACACAATTTTATTTATTTATTTAATTTTATCCCTTTTTTATATAAGTTATATATTATATATTTTTTTTTATCCTAAATATAATCAGAGATATATTTCTTTTATAAGGTTAAAATCTTTTATAAATTTTGTTGGCTGTTGTTATATATGTCAGTTGAAAAGAAATTTATTTTAATAGTGAAAACAGTAGAGTTTTTTTTTGGTCTAGTATGGTTCAGACTGGTCGAGTATTGTTCAGACCTTCGGTTAAGTATGGATTAGACTGGAAAATAGGTCGAGTACATGTCGAGAATGGGTTTAGACTGTTTCAGACTGGTCGAGTAAAAGTTCAGACTATTTTCAACGGCAAAGGTAAGGGTCAAGTACGATTCAGTACAGTCAAGTATGGTTCAGACTGGGGTCGAGTAATGTCAAGTAAAAGTCAGACCAATTCAGACTGGTCGAGTAAAAATCAGTACAGTCGAGTACAGATATAGGCCATTTCAGACTTTAATGGTTTGTAGTGTTTATTTACGGAATAATTTCAATATGATAAATCACTACCTCTATACTAACCTATTCTATTAAAATTGACAATGTAAACACTGTTATGACCTCGCCACAGGCAACGGAGCATCAAGTGTTATCCCTGACCGTCCTTCCGTCCGTTAGTTTCCGCACTCTAACTTAAGTTGCATCATACTTTTATGAAACTCACAGACACAGATAAGGACCAAATTTTGCAAGTTATAATAGTTAAAATTTGGAAAGCAAATCACTTACCGTTAGAGTAATTCCCCTTTATAAATGGGAAAATTTCAAATTTTATTCGTCTTCAAACTCTATCTTTAGTTTGCCTCACCCTAAATGTATGAAACTCATAAAATGCTTAATACTAAATAAAGAGCTGCGCAATAAGCGCATAATATGCACGTTGCCCTTCAAGCTTGTCTTTATGCTTTAAATATTTATTTTTTTTAATAATTTAGCTGTTAGTTTCTCATTTGAATTGTTTTACATTTGTCATTTCAGGGTCTTTTATAGCTGACTGTGCGGTATGGGCTTTGACCATTGTTGAAGGCCATACGGGGACCTATAGTTGTTAATTTTCTTTTAAATTTTAAAAGGTAGCTTAAGTCTGCAGATATAAACAATTCACCAAAGTTTCATAAAATTTTGTGAAAGTGTTATGAGTGATTGTCCAAACACTTGAAAATCACTCTTTTTTTAAGCAAAAAAATTCACAACACGGAAAAGAAAAATCTGAAATTTATAAAAATCAAAAGGGAGCATACCTCACTAGACATAAACAATTCACCAACGTTTCATTAAAGTTGATGGAAGCATTTTTGAGTTATTGTCCGAAAACTGGAAAATCTCCCTTTTTTTAAGTACAAAACTTCATAACATGGAAATGAAAAATCGGAAATTTATTAAAATCGGAAGGGAGCTTACGTCAATAGATATAAACAATTCATTAACGTTTAATCAAACAAATGGAAGTTTTTAACGACCTTGACTTGCTATACAGCCCTCGCACGGTCGGTAACAAAAAAGTTTCATCAAAATTGATGGAGCATTTTTGAGTTATTGTTCGAAAACTGGAAAATCCCCCTTTTTTAAGGATAAAACTTTATAACATGGAAACGAAAAGTCTGAAATTTATAAAAATAGAAAGGGAGCTTAGGTCAATAGATATTAACAATTCACCAAAGTTTCATAAATGTTGGTGGATGCGTTTATAAGTTATTGTTCGAAGTGTGGAAGACGGGCGGACCTACGGACGGACAACGGTATACCATAATACGTCCCGTCTTAGACGGACGTATAAAAGAGTTCAAATTTTGGCTGCGAGCTATTTACCGTTATATTACTGTTAAACTGGCTAAATTAAAAAGTTTGATCGAGAGCTTTCATGTCCTCAGATACATTATTCTTTTATTTGTCTCTGAGTTAAACACCCCAAAACAATGAAAAAATCCTGAAACTGAATATACAACACACCGAATATTATTGACATCGGATAATTCTATCCCTTTCGCAAACAAATTCGTCCCTCATTTTAGATTTCGCTAAGGTTTTGTTAAATCAGATTCATACCATTTATTTAAAGCTTGTCTGATAAATAATTGAAGCTTTCAAGGCACCATCCACGAAACAAGATTTAAAATTTGGTACATTGATACAAGATCCCCTTCTAAAAATTAGTCCGACTTAAAGTTTTAAATTATTTAAATTATCCGATGTATTGATGAGTATAAACTTTCATTAAATTTTAAAGAAGGTACGACAAAAAGTGAAGATTCTAGCATGTCATTACCAACTAAATTATATCACACAGATCAAGAGTACCGAAAAACAATCGAGTTTAAAAATGATATTTTAAACCAACAATCATGATCATCGAATGAAAAGTTGTTGTCAATTATACGTTATAAATTCGTAATCAGTTCAGCGCAATTAAATCCATTCATTATTTCAATTTATTTTACATTATAATCATCAAATACTCGTTTCTTATGACTTTCTATATCTGAAATGTCAACATATATTTTATTACAGCTTTATTCATAGTACTTACGATTATTGCCTTTCAATCCACTTTCTAATAAATGTAAATGTTCTCTGTACTTAGTGCGCATATCTACATCAAAACAACATAATTCGATCTTATCATATCTCGAGACAAGCTCCCCTTCCTTCTTGTGTAAATAAAGCTCAAATTTTCTAGCAATGCCTTTAAATAATGAAAAAAGTTCTATCACTTCTTCATCTGTGAAATCAGTTCTTCCTGAATGGAAAATTAAATGATACTTTTGTTGTATCAAGTCAACACAATCCCCGATTGTATTAGTTGCTGTACGTGGAGTCTGGTTCCATCCATGGTAAGGTGGATCAATTAAATCTGAATATCTTAGGACAACGTAAATTACATTCAAATTTAATTTTGCAAAACTTTGGTTTTTGAAACATTCGTATATAAGATCCATATTTTTCTTTGTTAAATGACACTGTAGTTCCTTGTTGGCCTGTGGATCCATATGTGCATACCCTTGTTTTTGCGATGTCTCAAAGTGTAACAGTTCTTCCAGAAGCTTTCGGTTTTCATACTGAGCAACATAACACAGTCTGACATAATTTGTCATATAGGTATTGCTGTCATTTCTTTCCATTATATCAAAATCACACATGCATATAAGGATTCCTTAAGGTTTCATATTTCATCCAATCAAGAGAATATGGCAAAGTTGTTTATCCTCGATGATTTCTATATATATTAAAAAAAAAAAGCAAACATCATAAAATTATGAGGGTTATTTAAGAAAGAAAACTTAACATTCAAATGGAACATTCGACTTTCTTATTAATTTCATTTTTATCAAAAACGGACCACTGATTTACAGAATGTCCAAAAAATAACTGATAATGACAGAAAAAAAAATAGAAACCGAAAAAAGCATAATTATATACGAAATTTGAACATTGATCATGCATGCAACAATTTCACGTTATTAAAATACTATACAAGGTAATGCAAACAAAATAGCAGATACGGTCAAATCTTTTTTAAATAAGATGGTTCTTTATTATATATGTCGTGAACTAATTCCGATTTTGTATATGTAAAAACATGTATAGAAATGTTATACATTTTATAAAGTATACAATGCAAAAATACAAGTTATAAGAATGGGGTTTTTTTTTGTGGATTCGCACGGTGGGAATGGTTGTCCTGCGAGAGAACGTACTGTGCTGGTGATTTGGTCCTGACGGGTGCTGGTGGGTCCTGATTCTGTGCTGGTGGGTTTGTTTACATTGTATCAGAACGGCAATAAAACGACTGTTTTGTTGCTTAATTTTTCTCTGATGCGTCATAAGTACCATGCAAAGTATATTTCAACAATATAAAATTGCAAAATAAAATTGAGAATGGAAATGGGGAATGTGTCAAAGAGACAACAACCCGACCAAATAAAAAACAACAGCAAAGGATCACCAACAGGTCTCCAATGTAGCGAGAAATTCCCGCACCCGGAGGCGTCCTTCAGCTGGCCCCTAAACAAATATATACTAGTCTAGTGATAATGAACGCCATGCTAATTTCCAAATTGTACACAAGAAACTAAAATTAAAATAATACAAGACTAACAAAGGCCAGAGGCTCCTGACTTGGGACAGGCGCAAAAATGCGGCGGGGTTAAACATGTTTGTGAGATCTCAACCCTCCCCCTATACCTCTAACCAATGTAGTAAAGTAAACGCATAACAATACGCACATTAAAATTCAGTTCAAGAGAAATCCGAGTCTGATGTCAGAAGATGTAACCAAAGAAAATAAACAAAATGACAATAATACATAAATAACAACAGACTAGTCGTGCAAGTTCGTTAAACGGAATTGTCCTGACGATGTGCTGGTGATAAGAAAAACGGTCCTGGTTCTGTGCTCCTATGTCCTGGTTCTGTGCCTTTATATTTTAGTTAAAAGTGGCAAATATTCAAGATCATTGATGCTGTACTGTTATTGACTACTAGTAATTAACTGTTGTCTGCTTTCTTGAAATTGACATTGTTATGAATCTGTTTACTGTTATTATGAGAGAAAAAAAAACTATTTTTATTCTTTTTAAAATTAACTGTGATTTTATTTATTGGCCTGTTAATGGAACCCTTCTTGCCCCCTTTTAAGATAAGAAAATATGTTACAATCATTTTGCAAGATCGCCAAAATACGTTGTAATTTATACAATACTTATATAAAGTAGATGATGTTGTATGTTTGTTGTCAATTGACAAATTTCCATAAGAAACCAAAGAAAGTATGTGTTAACAACCATACGTCATTGTACGATCTTCAACAATAACCCATAAAATAAAAATGTAAAAGGTTTTGTATAAAAATGGAGAGCAAAAATATAGAAGAAAGGACTTTCTGAGCGTTTGAATCATATGTCTTTAGCAGCTTAAAACACATTTGTTTGTGAAAAATTGAGTGCTGACTATAAGAATGACAATAGTATTGCGGGTTTGTTTGTTTGGGTTTTTTTGGGGGGATGGGGGATAAGTTAGAGCGAGGTTACAGTGAAAGTGTTAAGCTTGGAATAGTTTCCCGTAAGATTTAAAAGTTGTATTTTAAAAAAAAAATGTATCTTACAGCTATTAAGAATCACTTGCTGTATCTGTAAGATTTTTTCAACATATTTTTTTTGTCTGAACGGTTATCAGGTATTTTTTTTCGAAAGTTCGATAGAACACTAAAAAAATCACTATTTTATGAAAGGGCAGACTAGAATATGTCAGAGAATATGTCAGAGAATGAAGACGAGATAACCTAGAGAACATTAACAAAACTAAGATTTCTTAGCTTTTTCATTTCAAAATTCCAAAAAAAATAAATATTTTTGATAAAGAATTACAGGGGAGGAAGTGAACAATGTGTCCTACTTTTCTATATTTAAATATTTTTATGAATAAAAATCAAATGTGCCTTAATTAACAAACAAGCCGGGGGTGGAGTTCAGAGATGCAAATTAAGTACTTAGATCATATTTTTATTTTCGTGTATGGTTTATCACCCCCTCCTGTGGCCTGTCAATTACGAAAATGTGCAAACTGCAATAGTATCAAAACAGCACAGACAATGAATAATAGAGATATAATTTTGTACATATACATGTATCAAGGGATAATAGAGATATAATTTTGTACATATACATGTATCAAGGGGAAACTTCTTGCAAAGCATTATTATTTATAGTTCATTATTGTATTTAGTAGAAAAAGAGAATTTGGTGAAAATAAAATCACTATTTTTGTAGAAAATTCACAGACCTTTGTACAGAGATTTTTGTTATGTTTAGCATGGGATCAACACAAGGGTACATTATCCTTAAAAATCTATTTAAAAGTATTTGAAACTAACGTTTGCTTTGTTAATTGTGCCTTCAATTTCAAAAATTAAAATATCTCGTAACTTCATACTACCAATTGAGTATAAAACAAGTATATAAGTTTAAAAAAGAAATTCTTAAATTAAACACCTAGATTTAACTTTAAAAAGTCATAACAGTTTAAAACAATACAAATCTACACACACAAACAACTGGCTTAATTTCAACTGATTTTCAACCCGAATCGCTATAAGATCATATATAAGCTCAACTGTGTCGAGGGATCGTATGAGGTTCATTTATTGTCTTGGCGTCCGTATTACAATGACCAAATGTTACCAAATGATTTTTCAAGAGTGCATCTAGGAAAAACAATATTCATCAACAAACCAGACCACTGTCTGTTGAAATGTATTCGAGTTTTTAGTTACAGCCGATTCCATTGAGTATGTAGGCAAAGGTTATATCTTTGGTTAGCTTGCTTGTTAGCTAAACCGTGAAGTCATTGTTAGGTAAGGTCTATACCCTCCTTTCGAATTAGCCTGGTCCTACAGACAGAAAGATGTGTCATTTGTCGGACTAGTCTACACTTAAAGTAGGGTAGTTTACATAACCTAACAATGACTTTTCTGTTCAGCAAGCAAGATAACCAAAGATATTCCCTTTGTGTACACGCTCATTGAAATCGGCTTTAATATTGCAAATGTTCAAGCAATTAGGGCAAAACTTACCGAGTAAAAAAAATCAAAATGTCTATCTACCTTGCACTTTCAGAAAATTCAGATCAGATAACGAAACTGGGTCCAGCAACATTTATAAGCAATTTAAGATTTTGACCCTCACAGTTTCCATTCACCACAAATATTCTCGTTACAACGAATCAAATACCAGTTGCAGCCTTTTGTTTATCTATTAATATATGTATACGGATAAAGTTATGAAAGGTAGCAGGGTCACCAGGGTGAGGAGTCCATGTCATCTGAAATAAATGCTAAGCATAGATCTAGAAAGCGGCAGATAATCATGACATTAAAAAAAACTCTCTTCTTTTCGACTTTTTTCGAACAAATTGACACATAAAATTAATTATATAGTATTTTGGAATTTTTAACTTGTGTTCAATTCATTGGTTATTTCACTATTTCACTTTCATTAATGATTGAAAAAAAATCGTACTTTAGAATCTTTATATAGCTAGTAGCTAGTGCCCCTTTTGAATGCTGTTTTTGTGGTCTTGAATTTATAAAAAAAAAAAGAATTTCACAATTCTGGTCATTACCTTTCAAGGAGGGTATCCTTCATAAATCGAGATAGTTGGCAGGTCTTAAATTGATTGTGAGTAATCACTTAGGAGAAAAACTTCCTCTGTAAACAATTCCGTTTTTCAAAGGGGATGATAAAATTTTAAAACAGCAAAGTAAACGTTCGACTCAAGCAATGATTTTATTAATTTTCAAAAAAAAATTGATGGATAAGATTTACATCTTTCATGCTTAATGCCAAAAATATTGATTCTATAATTCCAAAGTTATTTATAATTAAGCGTGGTCCTATGAAAATCATTTTCTCCCTCGAGCTTTTAGAGAGTATGCATAGGCGACCTTGTTTTGATATTTTGCATTTTTGCATTGTACAATTGATAGCATCTACAATATTTCTGTACATATTATAACATGTACAAAATCAAAACTTGTACACGACATATATATTACCATAGATGTGTAATTATACCTTTATGATATTAATGTAACAAATTATCATTTATCGATGATTGCATAATATGCGTATTTTTTTAAGTAAACAAAACGACATCAACAACAAATTTAAACGCAAATATAATATCGATATAGTTTTTAGTCAAAATCAACATTTTTTTCTAATAAACCATTAAAGTTAAACACATTTTTAAATGTACCGCGTGTGATAAATAAATATTCAATAAAAAGCGTCAAATTATTTCTTAACAAGTTTTAGCCTTCTGAAACGCCTCTATCCTAATTTAAGGTAAAATATGCACATGTGGTTGTTGGTTTAGTATTCAAAATGTTGTATTTTTAAATATTGATTGATATACAAAGGATTTGCCTTAAGAGTGTGTGTTATACAGCCATGCTTTTAAAAAATATAAATTACTTGTTATAAGTTATAACAATTATTACAAATAGACCCGACTCTTAAGGTGTGCCTAGATTGTCAATAAAATACAGATAATGCATTTTTGTAAACATAATATTGTTTGGAAACATTGTTTAGCAAAGCAAATCGTGCATTATGCAGATTAACGAAGCAAATAAACACGTATCAATAAAGGCAACAGTAGTATACCGCTGTTCAAAACTCATAAATCCATGGACAAATAACAAAATCGGGGTAACAAACTAAAACCGAGGGAAAAGCATTAAATATAAGAGGAGAACAACGACATAACACTAAAATGTAACACACATAGACAAAATCCCACGAGAATAACAAATATAACATATATATATAACATCAAAACCAAATACATGAATTTGGGATAGACAAGTACCGTTACACGTCTTATCGCAATGACACAACGTTATAATGTAATACACACAGAAACGAACTATAATATAACAATTGATTGATATTTCAATATTGAATTTATCCGTAAAATATATGCATAATAAAACGAAAATGAATTACTAACAGTTGTTCGGGACTAAAATACACATAATAAATTTTCCGGCATTCGATGTCTTATCCAGAGACCAAAAAAATCTGTAATTCTTTATTTAATTGAGGTCAATGGCTGTTGCTGTTTCTCATCCGCATCATTAAGCAACCAGTCAGAATATATATGTGATAAGTAATTAATTCAATATAGCGTTTATGTCGACTGAAACTTATAGCTCCACACCGTGATGCGAAGCAAAAAAGCTGGGTTCTTCACTCTCTTTCCAAATTACAAAATTGGTGAAAGCACACAGTACACCTGGTGTATTTGTATTAATGGTGTGGTGTTAAACTACATCTTTCTAAATTCCATAAACTAGTAGATTTATAATGTGTTCCACTAATCAAAGTGTTGTCTATATAATATTCACGCGTGGTTCTCTAATCAAAACATAGAGTGCCAAATCAATAACAAAGTTAAAGAGCATTGAAAACCATTTGCTCCTGAACAAAACTATTTACTTGTTTATTCCTTATAGCCTTTTTTCAATTCTCTCACTCTTCGGTTAGTAGTCAGGCTTTTTTTATATACAAATAACTTATACAGTAAGATAGCATTATAATATGAATACTGTAAACCCCTTGATTCTTATTCCAGTTAAAGTAATAAAGCCTATGACAGTGTTAATCAATAAAAGTTATGACATATGCAAATGTTTTTCGTTAAAATGAACATTTATCGGTACTCCCATCGTAGAAGTGGTTATTTTCATTCTTTTTGGATATTTTCATATTTACTGACATAGTCGCGGGACATTTTAGAGGAAAAATCAAAATATTTTTGCGCCGATATTATAACCCATTTCAGCGCCAGATTCATCAGCTCTATTTGGTAATATATCACGTTCAAAAAAAGAGGGATCCCTGTTTTGACAGTTTTTCAAGAGTCCGTTAATTTCCTAAAAATAGACATAAAATTAACAGAGAACAAATTTTCTACCACAAAATACAGTTCAGTTTGAACCAATAAAACTGCCAAGAATGCAATGCAGTCAGAAATTTATGCTCGAAACCTATTTATGTTAAACTTTTCAATGAATAGAACTTGTACATTGCGGATATGACGAAATCGGGGAATGCACACAAGATGACTAGGAGCGCGGACACAGGGTGTGCAGAGGTCGAGTTACTTATACTTTAGAGCAATCACTGATCTCATATAAAAAAGTGAATGAAAAACATACAGATACATATATTCCAACCTTGACAACATATGATCATCCGCATTAAATCCTAAATTAAGTAAGTGTATTCGAAACGGTCGGCAGTAAACAATTATTACTATTATAAAAACTTTTAAATTTCTATATCTGCCTTTCCTCGAACCCTGAGAATGGTTTGATATCTAATGACAGCAAAACTATAAAAGCAGGTAAGAAACAAATTGTGTGAGATAGTAAAGCTATGTAGCAGTCTAAAGGAGCAACTCTTTGATTATCAGGGAAGGTGGAAATAACTTACTATAAAAATCCTTGCTGTATCCAAGTTACCGTTTATATAAGATAGTTGAGTCCATTCCCTACTACGAAAAGACTAAATGGAAATGATTGACACAAACCCATGCTATAACAGACAACTGTTATGCGTTATATTGTTATGCGTTTACTTTTCTACATTGGCTAGAGGTATAGGGGGAGGGTTGAGATCTCATAAACATGTTTAACCCCACCGCAATTTTACGCCTGTCCCAAGTCAGGAGCCTCTGGCCTTTGTTAGTCTTTATGATTTTTAATTTTAGTTTCTTGTGTATAATTCGGAGTTTAGTATGACGTCCATATCATTGTACTAGTATACATATTTTTAGGGGCCAGCTGAAGGACACCTACGGGTGCGGGACTTCCCGCTACTTTAAAGACCCATTGGTGGCCTTCGCTGTTGTCTGCTCTATGGTCGGGTTGTTGTCGCTTTGACACATTCTCAATTTCCTTTCTCAATTTTAACTTTTGAATTCTATTAATTGCTTACCAGCTTCATACTGTCATTTTCGTCATTAATAATTCAGGTGCTATTGATCGTCCACTTCTGTACAAAAACTTCCTTATCCGGGTAACTTTTAAAATTCAATACATCCAATATTGATTTTTACTTTAACACCTGAATAAGCTTTATGAAAAGAACATATGTTGCTAAAGGTGGGTAATTAAAAATACTTATGACGAGGTTCATTTTGTTACAATATTAGGTCAAGCTTTTTGGAGATATGCAGATCATGCTTTAAGTCATCTATCAAATACAGATTGAAGATAAATAAAGATAATATAAGCATGAAATACTATGTACGATCTTCTTGTAGATTTCATCTGACACACAATGTTTGTTTTATGTTGGGTTGATTTTGTCGTTTAAACTAAAATAAAAACTCTTTTGCTGACGATGGACTTCTGTTATTAATGTTTGTATAATTTGAGCATTTATTGATAGATAATGAAGTATCATGATTCAAAAATGTAATTGGTCCAGGATAACGAGGTTCTAAAATATAAGCAGAAATTCAATATTGGATTACAAAACACTAATTTTAGAAAATGACACTATCATTTGGACATTTATAGCGGAATCGTGTTCATTTTTTTAACCAATTTTCGAAGGACGCTTATCGTGTCTTACTTTTTACCCTAACATATGATAAATTATCGATTTATTTTTTGTATAGGAATCATGCTTAAAATAATATCTATAACCTTGGACAGGTAAGAGCATCCGTATAAATTCCTGCGATCCGGAAATTGTAACACGCACTAGTGTAGGAGCCAGAGATGAAGGAGGCCATTCTAAAAAAGGCAAGCATAGTTAATAACGGAAACTGACCTACAGACATAACAGCTTGTTTTCTCTTTTAGAAGTTTGGAACCCTACACCACACCACCATCACTATCACCACACACACACACGTCGATGTTACGTCATTGAACAGATGGTGTATTCTGACTAACAGCACCCAATTTCCTTTAAAACAAAGAGATGTGATATGATTGTCAGTGAGACAACTATCCACCAAGTTCAAATAAAACAGTTGTAATAATGTATAGGCAACAGTACGACCTTTACAAATGAGAAAATCCATATCATTTAGTCTGCTATAAAAGTCCCAGAAATGTTAATCAATCCAAATTTAAAAAAAAAACTAACAACTCTATACAAAACAAAATGATTAACCAAAAACAGATGTTACAGACATCGACCAACGACAACCACTGAACTACAGGCTCCTGCTTTGGTACATGTACATAGAGAATATGGCGGGGTTTAACGTGCTTGAAGGCACCAACCCTTCTCTAACCTCTGACAGTGGTATCACAGTACAACATACGAACAAACTATAAAAATCAGTTGAAAATGGCTAAAGTCGTCAGATAGGTAGAAAGCAGAAAAATACATTAATCAAAAGCATATACCGGCGTAGTTATGTTGTTAGTAATTTGTGCTAATAAAGTTCATGACTTATTTAATTTCCAGTAATACACAGATTGACTCAAAGCAGAAAAAAACATCATACAAAAAACATATACCGGAGGTGTCGGATATTTATACATCCATCACAACACAAAGGCACAAAGTACACGCAGTTACGGACAGATACTTTAAAGCCAGTAACAATTTTAAAAAAAAACCGTAAGACTACATTATAAATCAGTACACATTCAACATCCAATAAATTTAGTGTAAAGACGTCATTAACAGTCAGATAAAAATAAAACCTTGTACAATGCCAAAACATAGGTATCGACCTATTGTAGTACCGTGAATGTGCGTATGCGTATAACAATAGTATTTAATATGCCTTTTATTTACTTCTAAAAAAAATAATATTTATGCCAATTAAAACAATTTTCAAAGATCTAATTACAATGTTGAATTGGTGACCTTTAAGAATATGTTAATTTCAAGGATTGATAAGTTTATCAGGATCGTATCTAAATAATTGGGCTCGGTAAACGACATCACCATAAACATAAGAATGTGCTATTCCTTTTGAATAAAGTATTTTCTTCGTGTACACATAATCTTCCTCGCCAAATCTTTGTAACTATGGAAGAATTCATAAAGTTTTAAAGAAATTATTGCTAAGGAAATCTCTGACTTAATAATTTATCAGTAATACAAAGATTATGCTCATTAAAAACCAAAACGTCACTCAAGATACGGGCAAAGCGAACGAGTATAAAAAAAAATGCAATTAACTATTTATGATAAAAAAAATGTTAGTAAACTTAGAATTTTTAGATGGAAATTACTACAACAAATTCTACCTACATGTACAAAGAAACTTTTATGCAGGTGGAAAATTGTGAACAATAGTTCTTGTAATTTTTGTACACAAGAAGAAGATTATGAGCACTTCTTTATACTGTGTCCGTATTTAAACTTTTTTGGAATATAATAAATGAAGTTTTTAAAGAACAGTAAAATAACTTTTAAGATAAAACTAAGACACTTAGTATTTGGATATAAAACTTCTCAGGAAGAATATTTTGACTTAAACTATTTTTTAACAATTGTGGGTTTTTAAATTTACAAAGCCTACTACATATCTGATCAAAAGACAAAAAATGTCAACATTTTCTCAATTTTTCTCAATGAGTTCAATAGAAGAGTATGTTTGAAAATTAAAAGTAATGTTTTAGCAACTATTAGAAAACATAATATGAATAGTCATATTAAGTGATATTATTTTTATATATATATGATGTAAAAAATGTAATAATTTTATGTATTTTACAACTAATCACTACCCTGAGTGATTAGTGAATTGAAACAGGGAACATCAGGAGGAACTTGGACTCCTGAATGATATTGTAGCAAGCCAATATTTGAAATAAATATTTATTTATGTTGTTAAAAAAAATGTTAGTAGTGTTTCTCGTGTTTCAGTGTAACGACTAGACATTTTGTAAAAGTCGTCTTCACATGCACTGAATATACAAATATATAGAGACGGTAACGAAATGTCGAAACATATTCAATGAATGACATCGTAAAACTTTGTTGCAGATATAAAAATGAAAAAAACAATTGTATTTTTTCTTATGTATATTTTTATTCGGAATCGGCGTTAGAAACTTATTAGTTTTGGATTCTTTCAGGTATGAATTTGTGATATTGTATCTGTTGTTTTTTTCATCATTCAAACGGAATACAGTGTTACGGTAGAATATGTAATTGGCGAATTGAATAATAATAAATATATATGTGAGGCAGCGTCTCCAGGACCAGTTTATTCAAAAATGGTTCTCTGATATAAACAACTCAACAAGGGAGGTTTTAAATACACTTTAAAGAAGACTTTTGCTTCGAACCATATCTGTTAAAAGTATGTAAATTAAGGGTATGTAATACAAAGTTTCCCATTGAAACAGGAAGATGGAGAAATGTACCACGAAATGAGAGAATTTGTCAACCTTGTAAAGCTGGTCTTGGGTATGTGTACCACTATGTTATAGATAATGCATATTTAAGGTTTTTCTTGTCGTAGAACACACCGAGGGGTGTCAGGATTGATCAAATGAAAGACCGACCGTAGGGAGGTCTTTCTCTGGGCTATCCTGAAACCCAGAAGTGTGTTCTGCGACAAGAAAAACCTTAAAATATGCATTATCTGACTAATATACCGTCAAAAAAATAATTCATGAAGATTTGCAAAATTTAGTATCCTATTTTACCGACCAAACTAAAGTGGGATATTCCCATCTAGTTTATTTAGGTATAGATAAGCCCTACGGTTCATTTAGAATGTGAAATACTAATTAATGTAGATATAAACTTTTTAAAACTGAATTGTTATCTATATATATCTAAAAAAAAATACTACTGTTACTGCATGAAGAAAGATATAAATGAATGTTAACCATCCGATAACAGTGTATGACAAATACAAGACACATTGTAAATAATTCATTGTACCAACTTATTGGAGAAAAAGGAGGAGTATGTTTTTTGTTTTGTGAGTTACGTGAATGTTATTCAATAGAATATAAAAAAAACTGAACGTTAAGCAAGGAAATAACAATCAATCAACCTATTCAGTGAATATGTTAAACCTGGCTTTATTTTATGGAAGTCTACATTAAAATTCATCTCACATATATGATAAAATTCAGAATGGAAATGTTTATGTAATGTAGCGATAAAATAACAAAATGTCACGTTATATTTCTTTCTAACATTAAAATGCGGACAAAGACGATTTCTTTTACACCTATCATCGATTGAACTTTAAATAATAAATTCCAAAATCGGCAACGAAAAACTATAAGACGAATATAATTTTGAAGTAAATTATAGATTGCATTTTTATCAAGGAAAATAATGAGCTCGAACAGGTCATTATTTTACGCCTCGGAGCATATTTCATTGAAGCATGGTATCGTCCGGGTTGATTCTGAAAAAGAATAACCAATGGTTCTGAAAGGAAATAGGTCCATATAGGTATATAAATATGTACTAATTGTGAAATTAAAGATTTAAGGGGGAAGTTCATACCTCCATATTATTTAAAATATCCAAATGTTAAAAAAGTACTGGACATGTTTAAATATTGTAATAATAATGTGTTGTCTAGGCTGTCAGTTTTTATTTAAAAGGTAGAAAAGTTGCTTGTCTGATTTAAAATTGCAATAAACAAATATTTATTTCTGAAGATGTATAATTTAAAAATGTATACTGTATGTCTAATGAAATATGTTGTGATTTACATTGTGTATAATATGCTCCTGTTACGCAGTCTTCTGCAGCTGAGTTTTCTTTAATAAACTATGAAACTATATATAATATAAATACAAAATTTATATAGAGCACATTAGATAATAATAACAATTACTTTAAGCGCTTCACATTTTAAAAAAAATAATACGGTTTATCTCATTTATAAGATAAACCAATTTAATGAAAGAGATTTGATTAATGCATCATTCAAATCCGCATCTCGGTCCCGGCTAATCAATCTCACATGACTCTTGAGCCTTACTTGAACTAGCCATTCTTGTAGATATGTAAAAACTAAAATCACAAAAAATACTCAACTCAGAGGAAAATCTAATCGGAAAGTCCATAATCACATGGCAAAATACAACGTGTGAAAGTTTCAAAAAGATAATCGCAAAAAATCAATGACATCCGCATGTCATATTCCAATATTTCGATAAATAACTACAGAAGAGACCCGGTGATCCTCCAAGAAATGATTTTTCTTTAGCCAGGACCAGCAAATGTAGAAATAAATAGGCAAAATATACCACTCGATCCGATGCGATAAATTTGAGGAACACTTCCAGCTTCTTCCGACATGAGAAGATCATAGAACAATGTTATTTAAGTATCTTCGCCAAAATATGTATACAAGGTATCAAGGACAGGGACAGCTTCCCATTGAACATAGACCTATGATGAATATCATGGCAGACTGAAATGAGCAGTAATACCTATTTTTTCCATTCAAGATCTAGCAAGAGACATCTCAATGAAAAATACGACGCAACGAAAAAACCAGTTCGAGAAGAATTTCTGATCCAATATGAATTTACAACCTGGCCCTAGCGGTTTGCAGATTTCGTCAAAAACTAATCTTGGTAAGTTAAATTTATCTAATCAATTTGATTCACCAGAGTCCTGATATGCATCTTTTTATATTTAAAGTGTTTTCCATCCTATGTTAACTCGCATTCCGGTAAAAACAAAAACAAAAAAAACAAGGAACAGTGAGTTCATTGACCTGCATATACATACTTTTAAAATTACTCGGGACCTTGTAAAAAAAAATAATGAGAGGGTATTGTTTTGTTCATAGACATAGTTATTCAAATTGGTATTTATCAATTTATGACAGCTTCAAATAAATCATAAAAAATCATAATAAACAAATATTAAAACAATTATTTATTATAGTTTATAAATTTACTTTGGACTTGGCTATGATGCACTATGATAAATATTCTATATCCCTGTCGTTAGTAATACACACGTAGCGCTACTGTACACACATGATACACACAAGGGCAATAAGTACAAATTTCATCAACCCTATCTCACTTTACGTTACCACTTATTGATTTGAGTCTATTTATTTTAGAATGATAATGCTTAAATCGTTATTTAATTTTATCATTTAAATCATAATATAGGAACACTGCAGTAAAAAGATATCTCACTATATACATCTAGGTTAGCAACAATTAAACTTTAAATTTTAACCTAATAGAAATAAAATATACACTTAGTGTAAGATGGTTCGGATGCCATAGTAAATGAAATACATTAATTAACAGAATTTCCATTCAAATCGAGAATACAATTAACGAATTTAATGGCGGATGACACATGTATGGCAGTAGTTTAGAATATATCTAAAATCTAAAATAATCGGTTCAGAGTTTTGTATACATGTGTAAATTCTTTGTACCAATTTGACAAGTCTTAAAATTATCTCTTAGTGTTGATAAACACAGCTCGATATTATTATCATTAATGTACATAATTTCTGCCGTCAGTTTTCTCGTTTAACTTTTTTACATTTTTCATTTCGGGGCCTTTTATAGCTCATTTTGCAGGATAGGCTTTGTCATTGTTGAAGGCCATACGATGACCTATAGTTGTTAATTTCTGTGCCATTTGGTCTCTTGTGAAGAGTTGTCTCATTGACAATCATACCACATCTTTTTATACTGAGTGATATATATACTTTTCATCTCTAAAAAAGAGTTGATATAACTATACAAGCAAAACAGAGTTGATATCATCAAAAGAAACTTCAACATATATAGTATTACTATTGGTATAGGTTATTAAGATAGTTGTCAAAAGTTCTCATCTACCTTTGCAGCCTTCACGCTCAACTTTTGAGTCCACAAAACAGACACCCAATTATTTTAAAATTTAATATGAATTGTATTGGCTTGTAAAAAAAAACATTACCAGCCAGAGAACAATTTTACAAGCCAATGTCGGAATTGATCAATCATTATCTATATATCATATACAGAGATAATGGATTCATTCTTTTCAATTTTAGTTGACGTTTATCAACATTGCATATAATATACACCGGTTAATGGAAGTCACACACGAAATTTCACTCTAGCACCTTGTTCCTTGACGTAATAAGTTTCAGAAACAACAGATTTCTAAACCAAAATATATCAGACGTATAAAATCATAAAAGTTTGAGCTTTCTTAAAAGCTGTACGGACTGCTTAGCTGTATGCAAACTTAAGGTAATATGTGTGCATGTGGTTGACGATTTAGTAAAGGAAATGGGGAATTTTTATATATTGATTGATATGAAATGGATTAAGATAATGAGTGTGCATTACACACCTATGCTTTTTTATCACGTTACTTGTTGAAAATCAAAACATATACATATATTTGTGTTGAAGGCCGTACTTTAACCTATAATGGTTTACTTTTTAAATTGTTATTTGTATGGAGAGTTGTCTCATTGGCACTCACATCACATCTTCCTATATCTATATACGAATAGAAACGACTCTGAAGGTGAGCTTAGATTGACAGAAGATATATATACGGATTATGCAATTGTGTAAACATTGTATAGGAACATTGTTTATCAAAACAAATCGTGCATATTGCAGATCAACAAAGGAAATAAACACGTATTAATAATTGATATTTCAATTAAATTTCAATATGTTTTATATAGTAAATAAAACCAATTTGTATTATTGACAGTTGATTGGAACTGAAATACACATAGTTAATTTTCTAGAATTTGATGTTCATATAAAAAAGAAGATATGGTATGATTGCCAATGAGATAACTATCCACAAAAGAACAAAATTCCACAGACATTAACAACTATAGGTCACCGTACGGCCTTCAACAATGAGCAAAGCCCATACCGCATAGTAAGCTAGAAAAGGCCCCGATAAGACAATGTAAAACAATTCAAACGAGAAAACTAACGGCCTTATTTATGTAAATTAATGAACGAAAAACAAATATGTAACACATAAACAAACAACAACCACTGAATTACAGTCTCCTGACTTGAGACATGCACATACAGTCCTGAGACAAGGAAAGTCTGTAATTCTTTATCTCATTAAAGCCAATTGTTGTATCTCAGCCACATCACTAAGCAACCCATCAGAATCTATGTGTGATAAGCAATTAATTCAAGATTGTGTGTATGTCGAGTGAAACTAATAGCACCTGATGCGAAGCAATGATATATTGTAAACCTATTGATAATTTTATGTCGGTTTTCAATGGATTCATAACGACTGAAATATTGCGTTTTATGATGTCATCAAATATATAACTTGGATTATACAACAAAAGAAGATGAAACGTATAAAACTTCTAATAGAAGGATGTCATGAAAGGATAACAACCCAATCATAAAAATTCATAACATAAGGAAAGAAAAGATTATATAGAATACAAACGTTTTAATAAAAGAGTAATACCTCCATTAGTTAGTTCACTTGAATGGACTTTCTAAGGTTTTTTTACGAAATAGGGTGAAAAAGAGGGGATTCTGATGAGTGTGTATAGACCAAATCAAGTGACAAGATTTAGGGGTTATGATCCTTTCCCGTATTGTACGTTGCACCATATTAGGTTTTACTTTCCTGCGGTACCACAGGAAGTTCTGTTAAGACCAACCATCTCATGTATATAACCTTAAGCGGCAGGTTCTGAATTGGTACCAGTTCGAACTTAACTGTTTTATAATCTAGAAATTGTTAATCTTCACTCCCCTAAAACCAGAGGGTGACGCGAATAAGACCCGACGTATCTAGGGATCATGGCCCTCGTTCTCTTTAGTATTTATACCTGGGGGAACTTGAACATCCATTTACACCAATGGTGCACAGAATTGTCCATTGAATCAATTACGTCGGTATTTTGCTATCATGTCAGTTGTCTTTATTCGAAATGAACTGTGGCCGCTATTTTCCATATAAATTTAAATACACAAAACAGTCTAACATTTATGAAGTTAATTAAAAGTATATAAAATCTACAAGAAATCCATTAAAACAGTTCGAAATAAGGGAGTCCTTAGAGGCTTTTTAAAAACATCTAAAGAATTAAAACTACGCAAGGGCGTGGTTAAACTGTTCCAGAGTGTAAGTGTGACCTTGTCAAAACGCCTCTAAAACCATGCGTTGCCATAGTCAAGCCTAGGTGTAACTAGGGAACAAACTAGTGTTTTACAAGCTAAAGCCGAAATTAAAGATCGAAATTCATCCAATGTTCCGAATTTGATAATATCAAGCCTTAGCGATCGCCCTTGCATGATGTTCCATACTGATGGTTTTATCACAGTTCCATCAAATGTCAGAAGGAAATCGGAAAGATGCTTCACTTGATGTGTTGGTGCAAAGATTATTATTTCTGTTTTTGTCTTCATTAAGTTTTAGCATGCTGGCACTCATCCAATCACCAATATCAGATTAACATTTTTCTAGACGTTTGGACAGATCGAACCAGTCTCCTTACAGTTTTATGATTTAATAACTCTGAATCGCAAGAAAGCATTCGGAACATTCATAAAGTATCGTATTTCTAACGAAGTCAGCATATCTTAAATTAATGTAAATCAACAAGTGCTTAGGATTTGGGACGTTTTGGTGACTCAAGTTTAACACAAAAATGAAAGTAGTGTTAAATTCGCCGAATGTAAAATGCCCATAGAATGGAAGAAAATATCTGAGAAAAAAAAACGAATTGCAAAAAGTAATAAAATAATCTTTTAATAATAAACAAAAATTACAACGCACAGGAACACGAGTGTTAAATTCATGCTATGTAGAAACTCACCAATAGCTCACAAGTCGCAATTGTTTACCAAGGTATTAAGATTTGTAAAGGAACGTAATTAAATTCTTGCTCTTGTACTATCAATGGGTACAGGACAAACTGTGCGATTTGTTCGCTGAATCATCGGGAAAGATGTTCTTTTTATCACACATCGAGCAGAGAACACCACAAAAGCTACATTTTGATTCATCAGATATCTGTATCTCTTTACAGTGATCACATGATGTCTGCATACAGATGAAGTTCCATTTATGTTCTTTTGATCCACACCAAGATTTTCCACAGTTTTTGACAAAGTGTACACTGATTGCACGCTTCCTCTTTGTCTTTACAATTTTGGCATCTCTTTGAGGATGGTAGATTCCCGTTCTCACATTGTAGGAGTGTGGCTTGTGTCGTTTCACAATCGAAAAATATCATTGGCCTGTCTTTTCTCTCGGTATTGATTACACTCTTGTAGCATAAATGTTCCTCTGGTTTATAATCTCGGCAACAGACACATTCCTAATCTCCCCATTGGTGAAGTTCAGGTGGTCGTTCTTCTCGGACTTGCACTTTTCTACAAGTTTTACACTTGTATCTTTTACCGCATTTCGTGTAAGAAAGTCCTTTCTTTGTAGTCTTTTCCTTTATGTGACTTTGAATACAATCGATGGATCTACACGTTTTATTACACACCCGACAAGACAAACTGTTCCCTGTCAGTATACCATCCGAACTGCAGCATACAGTACAATGAATTTAGCACGAATGTTTATCTTTGTCACTGTACGGTTTAAGACAGTCTTTACAGAAATAGTTACAAGGGCATAAGTTCCATATACTCACTATGTCTGCAAAATGTCCACATTTCATCGTCAATTGGGTAGAGAAACGCTTTTTTCGACCCGTGTCATTTTCACCAATACGAATGAATTTGTTTACTAACTTTGATAACATCACTAAAATTTGTATGTCCAACACTTTTTCAAAACGTTCAATGTCATTGTATTACATTGTTTCTCGGTACTTACATCGGCTAATTCTCAGAGACGCTTGACATGATTAAAACATTCATTTGTCTCCTTCTCAAGTACTTGTTTGTAGAACCACTTCTATGTTGCAGAACTTTATCTACCGTACACTCTGTGTCATCTGACGTCAGTTTTTGTCATTCACTAGGGAATACAGTGCAACAGGTGTTTAGCAAGCAAATCTAGATTGCCATAGGCATGCACATTGAGTCAATAGGTCTACTGATAATAGAACGTTTATGTTTTCATACATTTTTCGACATCACTTACATTTGTGATATAAACTCTCCCACCCCCGATTGAATAGTTATTCACCCAACCAGAACAGAAAATTATTGTCAATAATGTAGCTCTTCGTTGCTTTGCAGGATTTTGATTAATTCATCCATCAACGTGGATGCATCCGTTTTATTAAGTTCTTGTAAAGGGACGACGATTTGGTCCGTTAAACCATTATGCTTGATGATAGGTCGTTCAAGACTGTTACCTAGGGATCCTTCGCGCACTTGACAGAGAACATCCTTCAAGGGGTTGTGTAAATCATCGACTATGACCATCAATGTCTTATTCTGTAACCAATTGGAAAATTTAACCTCATAAGTATTGTCGATGATTTAGGAATTGATGCCTTCCCTTTTACTAGAGATGATAGTTGAACCCATATGATTTGAGTCAAAATAACTCGTATTTTTCTAGGGTACTTCACCATTCTCTACACGTAGTGCATTTGAAAATCGGTGGACTGATTTGTCTTCTTAAATTAGCGAGACGGAGTTGAAAATACGGATCGTCCTCTCAATCATATGTTCGGGGGAAAAAGTAAACAATTGATCAATGGACGTGAAACAGTTTATTATGTTTGTTAGAATTGGACATCCTTCCATCTGAGAAAAACAATGAGATCCAATATGTTAAAAAATGTATGTACTGAGCAAGGGGGGTGTTTACCATTGCAACTCGCTTCAGCTTAAAGTGGAGGTAATTTTCCTCAATTTTAGATTTGTTTTTCGTTTTTTAATGTTTTTCATTTTTTAATGTTTTCATTTTAGAATCAAACAAAACTTGTGTATGTGTACTAATCTAAAGAAACATTATTATAATACTCACTTTCAAATAGCCGTCATTATAGTGTAAATTGGCAAGGTTGAAGTTTTATGAGGTATTTAAATGGTTTACAAATTTTATTCTTCAATGACAATGTTACACAAGTATTATTTTCAAAACATTTGATTTAATGATACGTTTATCAATGAAGAATCGTGTATTGAAGGTTCTACTAATGTTAACGTAACAAAAACTATAATTACACTTCTCACTGTTAAGATTACAATATGTTTAAACATATGAATTGAAATACACTGGCTTTTGAAAAATCATTCAATGAGAATAATTATGGGTGTTTTGTGTCTCACTCGTTGATGCATCGTGATAAATTTAACAATGGTGAACATAAAACTTTATTATCTCAAAACACGCCTTTCCCCATTGAACTTTAGAATAACAAGATTACAGCGTGTTAAATAGACAGCTCACAAAAAACACTTAAAAAGAATTACATAGATAAAAAACGATAAATCTGATACAAATAGTACTGGGTTTTTTTTAAACTTGTGTCAATGTTCAAAATTGAAATATATCAATTATTTGTTTTCAAACTGTTTTCTTTTTCTTTTTTCGTTTTAATTTTTATTCACGTTTTCATCATTTCTTCGTTATTCAACTTAGAAAAAAATGAATTTAGTCAAAACTATTTTATTTCACAAAAATATTTTTTTTTTTTCAAATTTATTGTTCTTTATACAAAAAATTCTCTTGAAAAAATGATTTAATTATTCAATTTCCGATGTTCTATTTTCATTTACTTATTCGATTTCCATTGACTAATTCGATTTTCACTTACTTCATCGATTTAATTTACTTATTTGATTTTGATTTTTATTACTTGAAGTTCAATTTCTTTTTTAATCTTCATTTTTACGATTTTCATTTTCTTTATTTGATTTTCATTTACTTGTTAAAAATATATTCCAAAAATGTATTTTTTTAATTGTTTTTTTTTCTTGAAAAATGAACCTGCCATTTCAGCTCA
>CM034351.1:50192144-50234784 GCA_019925275.1 Mytilus edulis
ACTGGTGGTACTAGAAAGTAAAATCACAAAAATACATGTATGTGAAGTTAGCAGCCGGTTCGTTATTCGATATTCGATATTTAATATCCAACCGGCTGCTAGCAGTCGGTTGGATATTCAAAATTTTGTTGAAAATCTTAAAAAAAAATAATACTTGATAACATTAAAAACATGATTTTCATAGTTAAGATGACTGATAAGAAACGTAGGAAATCGTAAAATGACCTATTCAAGCTGTTGTAAGTTCTCGTTGTCCTCGAATATAAACCCTTTTCTATGTTGCATATTTGTCTTTATATAAATAGATTGTTGTCAATAAAACAACTTCAGAGATTTACTTTTATACATGATATTTCTGTAAACAAAAAGAAAAACCACTACATATGTAACTCTAGAAAACATTATGAAATATAAATAGAAATATTTATGGAATGCCCAAAAAAGAAATATATAGTGAAAACCTACCTGGGACCGCTTAAATGAGTGTGAGACCCCTTTGGTCTTTCAATGTCCGTAAAATTTAATTAAATCATAGACTCTGTATATGTAAAGGTTGTATTAGAAGGATTTCCCAGAATATTGTCATATTCGATATCTATGGAGGGCTTATATTGTCACTTTTCACTTAAAAATTATCAAAATTTTAGGACAAAGGGCACTGGGCAATGGTCATAGCTCCCTGATCTTTCAATCTGTCTAATATTAAGCAGACATTTAGTCAATAGGTAGATACAAACGTGACTAAAAGGAATTTGGGTACACTTCCTGTCTTTCATGGTTATGGAGCGCCCAAAGTGCCAGTTGGATATTCAAAATATACAGTGAAAACCTACCTGAGACCGCTTAAATGAGTGTGAGACCCCTTTGGTCTTTCAATGTCCGTAAAATTTAATTAAATCATAGACTCTGTATATGTAAAGGTTGTATTAGAAGGATTTCCCAGAATATTGTCATATTCGATATCTATGGAGGGCTTATATAGTCACTTTTCACTTAAAATTATCAAAATTTTAGGACAAAGGGCACAGGGCAATGGTGGTAGCTCCCTGATTTTTCAATCTGTCTAATATTAAGCAGACATTTAGTCAATAGGTAGATACAAACGTGACTAAAAGGAATTTGGGTACACTTCCTGTCTTTTATGTTTACGGAGCGCCATAAGTGCCAGTTGGATATTCAAAATATACAGTGAAAACCTACCTGAGACCGCTTAAATGAGTGTGAGACCCCCTGGTCTTTCAATGTCCGTAAAATTTAATTCAATCATAGACTCTGTATATGTAAAGGTTGTATTAGAAGGATTTCTCAGAATATTGTCATATTCGATATCTATGGAGGGCTTATATTGTCACTTTTCACTTAAAAATTATCAAAATTTTAGGACAAAGGGCACAGGGCAATGGTGATAGCTCCCTGATCTTTCAATCTGTCTAATATTAAGCAGACATTTAGTCAATAGGTAGATACAAACGTGACTCAAAGGAATTTGGGTACACTTCATTTCTTTCATGTTTACGGAGCGCCCAAAGTGCCAGTTTGATATTCAAAATATACAGTGAAAACCTACCTGTGACCGCTTAAATGAGTGTGAGATCCCCCCTGGTCTTTCAATGTCCGTAAAATTTAATTAAATCATAGACTCTGTATATGTAAAGGTTGTATTAGAAGGATTTCCCAGAATATTGTCATATTCGATATCTATGGAGGGCTTATATTGTCACTTTTCACTTAAAAATTATCAAAATTTTAGGACAAAAGGCACAGGTTAATGGTGATAGCTCCCTGATCTTTCAATCTGTCTAATATTAAGCAGACATTTAGTCAATAGGTAGATACAAACGTGACTAAAAGGAATTTGGGTGCACTTCTTGTCTTTTATGTTTACGGAGCGCCCAAAGTGCCAGTTGGATATTCAAAATATACATTGAAAACCTACCTGAGACCGTTTAAATGAGTGTGAGACCCCCTGGTCTTTCAATGTCCGTAAAATTTAATTAAATCATAGACTCTGTATATGTAAAGATTGTATTGAAGGATTTTCCAGAATATTGTCATATTCGATATCTATGGAGGGCTTATATTGTCACTTTTCACTTAAAAATTATCAAAATTTTAGGACAAAGGGCACAGGGCAATGGTGATAGCTCCCTGTCTTTCAATCTGTTTAATATTAAGCAGACATTTAGTCAATAGGTAGATACAAACGTGACTAAAAGGAATTTGGGTACACTTCTTGTCTTTTATGTTTACGGAGCGCCCAAAGTGCCAGTTGGATATTCAAAATATACAGTGAAAACCTACCTGAGACCGTTTAAATGAGTGTGAGACCCCCCTGGTCTTTCAATGTCCGTAAAATTTAATTAAATCATAGACTTGTATATGTAAAGATTGTATTAGAAGGATTTCCCAGAATATTGTCATATTCGATATCTATGGAGGGCTTATATTGTCACTTTTCACTTAAAAATTATCAAAATTTTAGGACAAAGGGCACATGGGCAATGGTATAGCTCCCTGATCTTTCAATCTGTCTAATATTAAGCAGACATTTAGTCAATAGGTAGATACAAACGTGACTAAAATGATTTGGGTACACTTCCTGTCTTTCATGGTTATGGAGCGCCCAAAGTGCCAGTTGGATATTCAAAATATACAGTGAAAACCTACCTGAGACCGCTTAAATGAGTGTGAGACCCCCTTGGTCTTTCAATGTCCGTAAAATTTAATTAAATCATAGACTCTGTATATGTAAAGGTTGTATTAGAAGGATTTCCCAGAATATTGTCATATTCGATATCTATGGAGGGCTTATATGTCACTTTTCACTTAAAAATTATCAAAATTTTAGGACAAAGGGCACAGGGCAATGGTGATAGCTCCCTGATCTTTCAATCTGTCTAATATTAAGCAGACATTTAGTCAATAGTCCTGTCTCAATCTTAATTAGCGATTGATGGTAATACAAAAGAATTGGTACACTTTTTTTGTTACGAGCGCAAACAGTGTATTAATATACATGAACACTGACTAAATAGTGTGAACCCCTGCTTCAATTCGTAAAATTTAATAAACATAGCTGTATATTAATTGATGAGTTCCAGAATTTGCATATATATATGGAGGGTTATATTTCACTTTTCACTTAAAAATTATCAAATTTTAGGACAAAGGGCACGGGCAATGGTATAGTCCCTGATTTTCAATGTCTATATTAAGCAGACATTTATAATAGGTGTACAAACGTGACTAAAATGAGTTTGGGTACACTTCCTGTCTTTCAGTTTATGGAGCGCCAAATGCCAGTTGGATATCAAATATACAGGAAACCTACTGAGACGCTTAAATGAGTGTGAGACCCTGGTCTTTCAATGTCCGTAAATTTAATTAATCTAATCTGTATATGTAAAGGTTGTATTAAAGGATTCCAGAATATGTCATTTCGATATCTATGGAGGGCTTTATGTCACTTTTCACTTAAAATTATCAAAATTTAGACAAAGGCACAGTTAATGGTGATAGCTCCCTGATCTTTCAATTGTCTAATATTAACAGACATTTATCAATAGAGATACAACGTGACTAAAGGAATTTGGGTCACTTCTTGTCTTTTTGTTTACGGAGCGCAAAGTGCCAGTTGGATATTCAAATATACATTGAAAACTACCTGAGACCGTTAAATGAGTGTGAGACCCCCTGGTCTTTCAATGTCCGTAAAATTTAATTAATCATAGACTCTGTATATGTAAGATGTATGAAGGATTTCCAGAATATTGTCAATTCGATATCTATGGAGGGCTTATATTGTCACTTTTCACTTAAAAATTATCAAAATTTAGGACAAAGGGCACAGCAATGTGATAGCTCCTGGTCTTTCAATTGTTTAAATATTAAGCAACATTTAGTCAATAGGTAGATACAAACGTGCTAAAAGAATTTGGTACACTCTTGTCTTATGTTTACGGAGCGCCCAAAGTCATTGGATATTAAAATATACATGAAAACTACCTGAGACGTTTAAAGAGTTGAGACCCCCCTGTCTTTCAATGTCCGTAAAATTTATTAAATCATAGACTTTGTATATGTAAAGATTGATTAAGGATTTCCCAGAATATTGCATATTCGAATTATGGAGCTTATATTGTCACTTTCATTAAAAATTATCAAAATTTTAGAAAGGGCACGGGCAATGGTGATACTCCCTGATCTTTCATCGTCTAATATTAAAGACATAGTAATAGTAGATACAACGTGACTAAATGATTTGGGTACATTCCTGTCTTTCAGTTAGACCCAAAGTGCCATTGTTTCAAAATATAGAAAACTCCGAGAGCTTAAATGATGTGAGACCCCCTGCTTAATGCCGTAAATTATTAAATCTGCTCTGTATATGTAATTTATTAAAGATTTCCAGATATGTATATTGTATTTGGAGGGTTATATTGTCATTTCATTAAAATTATCAAATTTACAAAAAAGTTAATGTGAAGCCCGATTCATTGTCTAATATTAAGCAGAATTTAGAATAGGTAGATACAACGTGACTAAAAGGATTTGGGTACACTTCCTTCTTTATGTTTAGGAGCGCCAAAGTGCCAGTTGATATCAAAATATACAGTGAAAACCTACCTGAGACGTTAAATGATGTGAGACCAGCCCTGGTCTTTCAATGTCGTAAACTTTAATTAAATCATAGACTCTGTATATGTTTAATTGTATTTGAAATTTCCCAGAATATTGTCATATTCGATATTATGAGGGTTTATTGTCACTTTTCACTTAAAAATTATCAAAATTTTAACAAGGCAAGAATTGAATCGCTTCAATGTAATTAAGCGACTTAGTCAATGGTCAATCTGACTTTAGTATGGAGCAATATTGGATGTAACATTTCTTATAGTTTACGGAGCGCCAAACCTTCTATATCGTAAAATATACTAAATAGCTCTAGACGTTTAAATGATTGACCCATTGTCATTTAGATCTAAAATGTTATATGTAACTTATTAAATTAAAATTGTATTAGAAAGGATGCAGATATTGTCATTCACTTATGACTTTATATCAACACTTATAATTATCAAATTGACAAAGATGGGATTATAGTCTGTCATTATGTTTATAAGCGAATTTGCATTGGTATATTCAAATTACAATGATAGTGGACTTTAATATGTGAACCCTTTATGCCGTTAATATTAATTAATCAAGCCTTAATGAACTTATAAGGTTCGACCTGCTATTCGATTCGTAAGTATTAATATATTTCATAAATTATGGAGTTTAAGGATTCAAGACTTATCAATGTTGAGCATCTTTCAATTGATTGTATATTCATTTAATTATCAAAATTTAGAAAAGGACAGGTTAAGGTAACTCCGATTTTAATTGTGTAATTAAGGCATTTGTATAGAGAAAACATGAAAGAATGGTACATTATTTGAGCTTTACGGTAATGCCGTTAATATTCAATAATCAATTGACATCTAATGTAAATTTTTTAAAAAGGTTTTCCCGAATATTGTCATATTCGAATTAGGGGGGCTTATATGTCCTTTTATTTAAAATTTCAATTTAGACAAAACGGGGCAAGGGGGTAGCTCCCTTTTTTCAATCTTTTAATTTAGCAACTTTAGTAAATAGTAGAAAAAAACCAAAAGGAATTTGGTACACCCCTTTTTTTTATTTTACGGAGCGCCAAAGGCCATTTGGGATTTTAAAAAAAAAACAGTGAAAACCACCTAAACCGCTTAAATATGTGAGACCCCCGGGTCTTTCAAGGGCCGAAAAATTTAATTAAATCAAGACTCTGTAATTAAAGGTTTTATTAGAAGGATTTCCCAAAATATTGTCATATTCGATATCTATGGGGGGGCTTATATGTCACTTTTCACTTAAAAATTATCAAAATTTTGGGGACAAAGGGCACGGGGCAATGGGGATAGCTCCCTGATTTTCAATCTTTCTAAAAAAAGCAACATTTAGTCAATGGGTAGATACAAACGTGACTAAAAGATTTGGTACATTCCTTCTTTCATGTTTAGGAGGCCCCCAAAAAGTGCCAGTTGGATATTCAAAATATACATAAAAACCTACCTGAGCCGTTAAATGAGTGGGAGCCCCCCGGTTTTCTTTCAATGTCCAAAAAAATTTTTAATTTTAAATCATAGACTTGTATATAAAAGGTTGCTTTAGAAAATTTCCCAAATATTGATATTCGTATCTATGGGGGCTTAAAATGCCTTTTCATTAAAAATTAAAAAAATTTTAGGACAAAGGGACGGGCAGTGGTGATACCCCCTGTTTTTCAATTCCTAAAATTAAGCAAAATTTTTTTAATGGAACAAACTTTAAAAACCCTTTTAATTTTGGGGGAAGGGGCAATTTTCCCCCCTTTGGGGAGGTTGTGAGACGAATTAAGCAACAGGTGACCACAGTCTTGGCAAAGAGAGGACCAATGGTCTAAATTAAAAAGCTATTGGATGAAAAATAAGCGCCCGGGGTAGTTTCCCCCACAATTTTATAGTTTTTTTATGGGGCGATAGGAAAAAAGAAAAAAGGGGGCCCTAAAACCATTAAGGGGGGATAGGGGTTTTTGGGTGACCTAAATTGATTTTTTTTTGGGTTTTTTTGGGAAAAGAATGGACCAACAGCAAAATTAGTCAATTAGTTTTTAAAAAAACGTAAAAACCCCTGAGAGGTTTATAAAAAGAAGCCCCCGATGCTCCCAGAAAGGGGAAAAGATCTTTTTGTTCCCCAGTTGAGGGAAACGAAAAACCCAAAAAATTTTAAAAGCTTGGGGCCCCAACCCAAAAACGGGAAGGATTTATCCCCCAGGTCAAACCAGGTTTTTGGGGGGGTTAAAAAAATGTCAAAAAAGGACTACTGTAGTATTCCCGGAAAAGATCAGAAAGAGGGGAAACCCATTGGGAAAAAATTGAGGTAAAACCACTAAGAAATTTTTTAAAAAGTTTTTAAAAAACTGAAAATGACCCCAATTATTTACAAGAGGTGCAGCCTTTTCCTTGAGGTATTGATCTAAAAAATGGAAAAAAATTTTAGACAAATTGGGCATTGAAAGGATGAAAGCAATTTTATGCGACTGTAAAAAAATTAACCAAACGGTAAGATGGATATGAAAAAGTGGGGATTCTTTTTTAGGGGAAACTCGATTTTACTTCTCCCAAAGGAAAAGGACTTATTTTAAAAAATTTTGGGGGGATGGATGAAAAACGGAGAAAAACAGTGGACCTCGAAAAAAAGTGGGGGGCATCAAGGAAATTTTTAAATTTAAGTAATTTTTAAAAAAAAAACCCCACTATGGGTGGGGGGGAAACAAAGCCAAGAAAGGGTGTAAAACAAATTTTAAAAATACGACGAAAGTGTTTCAAAAATTTTTGAACTGAAAACCAAAAACGAGGTAGCCCAAAACAAACAGACGGTTTTAAAAAAGAGCCTTTTTTGGTTACCTTTTTAAAGGGAAATTTAAAAAATTTGAAAGCCAATTCCATCCTGGGGGTTAAAATTTTTTTAGAAAAAAGATAGTAATTATACCCGCGCGCATTTAAAAGTTGGGAAAAACCCGGGGGAAAAAAAACTCAATTTTTTCCCCCGGGTCAAAAGGGGTCGGCTTAACCATTTTTATACAAGGAATTTTCCGGACCCAACAAAAGTTTTCCCCCTCCAAAGACAGTCAAATCGACTGCCCAAAAAGGGACATACCAAAAGACCTTTGTCAAAAAACATTCCCTTTGATGGAGCCCTTGGGGGGTGAAGGGCACTTTGAGTGCTTTTATTTACAGAAAGGTTTTACAAAAAAAAATAAAGGTAAAAAACAAGTTAGAAGTTTAGTTTCGCTTTTTGGCCTGGTGATTTTTTAAAAATATGAAATTTTTTTTTAAAAAAAATTTGATTTTTGATAATTAAAAATAATTAGCCTTTTTAAGGGGGGTTAAATGAACATTTAAATTTTTTTTAGCATGTTTTATATGGCATTTATCTTTTGACAGCCCCTTTTTTCCCCCATCCGTAACACCCTGGTCCAAAATTATTGTATTGTTTATCAACAAGATTTATTGATCTTTTTTTCCCAAAAAAATTTTTATGGGAAAAACGAGAAAAAATGCATGTGTTTGCTTAACCCCGGGGGCCCCAAAAATTTTTTCCGGGGGTATTCAGGACGAGAACAAGTTCACAAAAAATAAAATGGGGGGGGTTTTGATGCAATGAGGCCAGGGGGGTTTGATGGTCGGGGAAATTTGGCCCCCCCCGGGGGAAAATGAGTTTTTTGGGGGTTTGGGAAAAAAAATTTTTTTGCCTTGCAACAGGAAACCGGGGGACTCCTCAAAGATTTTGTTGAAAAGGGTTCTTAACGTGAAAGGTGGGGGCCCCCTCTTTAAACGGGGGCATCGGATTTAACGCCCCCCGTCTGCCCGGTTTTTGACTTCAAAATTTGGGGATACACCCCGCACACCCAAACGGCCCCCCCAAAATTGGGGCAAGCTTTTAAAACTGTCCCCCCCGGGGAGAAGCCCAAAGGGGTTACATATTTCAATCCCCCCAGCCCCCCTTTTGGGGTTTTTTAAAAACCCCAAGAAGTGGGATTTTTTTTACCAATGAGACAATTATCCAAAAAACCCCCAAAAACCCCCAACGTTTTTTTAAGCAACTTTAGTCAATGTCGGATTCAAAAAAGTCCAAAACCGCTTCAGCTATAAAAAGCCCCGATAAAACAATGAAAAAAACTTTTTAAAAGGGGGAAAACAAAACGCAAAACAAACGACAACCACTGAATTAAGGCTCCTGATGGGGACAGGCAAATACATAAATAAGGGGCGGGGTTACGCATTTAGCGGGCCCCCCAAAACCCCCCCAAAAAGGGGAACGGGGGTATAACATACAAATAAGGGGGGAACTATCATTTTTTTTTAAAGGGGGTTAAAAATTCCATCAGTTGGCCCAAGTGGACTTGGGCGGGTAAGTCAGGGTTTTGGGGGAAAAAGGTCCCCTTTAAAAAACCCCAAACCCCTGGGGGGGTTCAAACAAACGCTTAGGGGTTTTAAGGGGCAACGCTATAAATAATGCCCTTTTTAAAAAATTTTTTACAGACCCTAAACAGTGTGGGGGGCTCCCCCAAAGGGGGTTGCAAGAGTTTTAAGGGGGAAAATTTACCCCGTAACAGCAGCTTTTGCCCCCGAAATTGTACTCACCCGGGGGCCCTTTCCCAAAAAATTATACCTGGGGGTTTAGGTCAGAAAAAAGGCAGTTTTTCCCCCATCCCCAAAAAGATCGGTTTTTTTTCCCCGTAGGTAAAAACCCTCCCTCCTCCACCTTTTTACTACCCATTTCCCATTCCCCCCCCCTTTTCAGACACCATCCTGGGAAAACCTTTAAAAAAAAACAGTGTTTGGCTCGAAAAAAATCCTTCCCAAAAAACCCCCCTTTTGGGTCGCGAACGGGGAAAAAGATGGTATCTTCACCCAAGCAAACCCCAAATTATTTTTTGACGGCGATAATATTTTTGTGGAAGGGTGGGGTTTTAAAAAAAACCCTTGCCCCCTGGGAACTCATGGTGAAAAAAAAAAACCCGGGGAAACGTTGGAGCCCGATTTTTTTTAAAAAAATTTTTGGGGCTTTTTCAGAGACCCCGGGCATTTTTCCCGGGGCCCCTGTGCCTTGTATCAAGGAAATTTTTAAACCCCCTCGAAAACCCCAAAGGGGGGTTTTAAAAAGTTAAAAAGGGGGAAAGAAATTGTGTCGCACATCTAAAAGCAAGAAAAAAATTGTGGGGTTTTTTAAACCGTATCTCAAAGCCCCCGACTTTGGCCCCCCCCTCTATCCCCTGCAAAACCCCTTTTACTGTGCGGGGAAAAAAGGGGGGTGCGAAAAAGGGGACTTTGGCGATCCTCGTTCCCAAGGGGCAAAAGGGGTTTTAACACTCAGAAAAAAGGGGAAAAAAAGGGAAAAAACCCCCCTTTTAAAATTTGTAAAAAAAAAATTTTAAAAATTAAAAAAGGGGTTTTTCTTTGACCACTAGGGGCCGGGGTTTTCGCTGGTCGCATGTTCATCCCCTCTACTGCCAAACCCTTTGGGAAAAAAAAAAGGCTCCCGATCGTGCACCTATGCAGCCATGTTTGGTTTTTAAAAAAGGGGGTACCCAAAAATCGTCGACCATAAAAGTTAAAAAAGTAAACCCCCCCCCAAAAAAACCCAGTTCCAACCCCCGCAACCCCAAACATTCAGTTTTTAAAAGCAGAAAACCCCCAAAAAAAACAAGTGAAAAATCTCTCTCTGGTCGGGGAAATTTGTTTTCCCGCACGATTTCCCCCCAAAGTTTTTAAAAAAAAAACTTAATGCCCCCGACACCCCTTAAAAAACACAGAAGGGTTAAAACCCTTTGATGAAAGTTTTCAAAAATAAATACCGGGGTTTACGTTTCCCAAACCCTTTAAAACCCCGGGGCCCCCCCAATTTCCTACTCGGGGGGGGGAGTCCGAATAAAAATTGCAGGACCTTTTTCCCCCATTCAACCGGGGTTATCTCGGGGGGAAAAAAAGGGGGCCCTTTAAACGCACGAGGGGAAATGCATATGCAGAGTTAATTCATTCCCCCAAGGGGTTTTAGTATCTTTCAAAATTATTTTTATCGATTTCCCGGGCCCAAAAAAATTTTTAAAAAAATTTAAAGACCCCGGCATCCCCACTCCCCAAAAGGCGGGGGAAGGGGTTAAAAACCCCCCCCAAAAAAATTCTCAAAATCTAGGGTCTAAAACCCAAATGTGGCAAAAGGGTTTTTCCCCCAAATTTCCGAGGTTTTAGAAAATTTTTTTTGCAGCGGGGCCCTGGATACATTATCCCCAAGCCCCTAAAAAAGGATCTTTTTCGTTTGCCACCCCCCCCAAAAAGTTTTTTTGGGGGGGGTTTTAAAAAAAAAAAGTGACGGGTTTTTAGGACGAAACTGCCACTATTGAAATTTTAGTTTTAAAAAACCATTTTTTGGGCGGGCCCCCCCCTCAATAAGGGGCAAACATAATTTTGGGGTTTAAAATCTTTGGTTCCCCCCTCAGGGGCACTTGCAGAGGGGAAAAAAAAAGATGCAAATGTAAAAAAAACCATCCAGAATAAATAAGATCCACTGTGGATTTGGGGGGGAAACAGGCGATTTATAGCCATTCCCCAACCTTTTCCAAAAAATTTTTAAAACTCCCGCCTACCCCCCCAATGGGGGTCACAAAAAGCTAGATATTTTCCTTTTTTTGGGCCCTTTTCCAAAAAATTAAACCGACAGAAAAAATTTTGAAAAACCCCCACAATACTACCTTTTTTAAATCACTGTCGACCCCCAAAAATATCCAGGTCACCCCAAACCCGAACGAAACCGGGCCGTCCCCTTGAATGCCTTTTTTTCCCCCAAAACAAGGTCGGGGATTTTTTAAAGGGGGGCTGTAGATTTCAGAAAAAAGGGGGAAAATTTTGATACCCTCCTCAGAAACGGAGGTGTCAACCCCTTGATTTTCATTTACCTATAGCCGCATTTTCGTCATCGATGTAAGTCATCTTAAAAAGTGGTTTTTCCCCGATTCGAGGGAATTCAAGCGTAATTTTCCCCCCCAAACCCCCGGGGAAAGAAAAATTTCCCCCTTTTTGGGGCAATCTCCTTGGGGGGCCTCCAGTTCGAATCGGCCGGAACGTCATTTTTTTAATAAATAAATGGACCCATGGGGGTTTTGCAGAAAAAAATCATCGACAACACAGACCGAAAAAGATGGGTTTCACCCTGCGGGGGAAATTTTTGTCGATTTTTCCCCGGTTGGTTCACCCCCCCCCCAACAAAAATTTTTTATGGAATAGAACACTTTTTTGGGGGGTTTAAAAAGCGACAGAAAAAACCCCATTTGGGGGGGAAAAAAACAAAGGGTTTAAAAAAAGGGGGGTTAAGGGCATTGTTAGCATAAAAAAAAAGCAAAAACACCCCCCCTAGTAAACGTGGCACACCAATTGGAAGCTACGTAAAGGGCCCCCCAAAACATTCCACTTTTAAAAAAGCTTTTCCTAAAAACCCCCCCGGGGGGTAAAAAAAATTTTTAAACACAAAAAAAAACAGGCGTACTTCCCCCCCCCTTTTGACACCCCATCTTTCGCATGCAGTTTTTACCTCACCGTTTAAGCGGCAAAAATATCAAACCCTCCGCAGTGAACATCTCATCCCCCTTTTTTTTTTTATCGGATTTTGAAGGAATAGCCCCTTTTAAAAAAGGGGGTTTTTTGAACTTGATAAAGATCAAGCTAAAAAAATCAAAGAGCCCCCCTGTCACCCATTCGTTTTTTCCCCAAAAAACCCCCTTTCCCAAGGTAAAAAACGCGAAGATTAAAAAAGATCCCAAGTCCAAAAAAATTTTTTCTTTTGGGGTTTATTTTCTTGAAAATGAGCACCCCCCCAAAATTAAAAAAAAATTCCCCAAAAAGAAAGTTTTTTTCCCTTTTTCCCATTTTCCCCCGGGAAGGGAAAATGCCCCCCCTTTTCCCTTTATGTTGTCGAACACAATTCTGCCAGAAGGGGGTGTTGGACCCAAAAATTTTTCCCTTTGTGAAAAATACCCCCCAAAAACAATGCATCTGGAGGGATTTTACAAAAAAAGGGGGTTTTGGGGTTTGAGCTGTGTGAAAGGGTGGTGGTAAAGGTTTGTTTTTTTTTCCCCCCCAAGCTAACTTCCCTTTGGTGACAGTTTTTTTCCTGAAAAAAGGTCCTCGATTCTACTAGGCTTCTGGTCTAATCTGATTGGAGCAAACAGCCCCTTTAAAAAACATTTTCTTTTAATACAATCTAATATTATAGGAAATTTCAATCGTGCCCCCGACCACCGGGGGCCCCCAAAAAAAAAGTTTTTCCCCGGGGCCCCCTGTGTTACCTTTCCTCGTATTTTTTTAAACTAGCGGCCCCCCTACAGTACATGTTTATAAGGCAAAGAAGATGTTATTGTTACAATTTGGGTAAATTATCTATTTTTTAAAAAAGGGGGCCCACAAATTTTAAAAAATTTTTACAGTCAAGAAAAATAAATTTTAAAATTTTTTAAATACCTCTGATTTAGGTTGGGGAAAAAAAACAATTACAACAAAATGTACCATCGGAAAAACCATCAATTTTTTGGGGGTACATGGTGTGTACATAAAAAATAACAACTTTTTTTTAAAACCCCCCCAAACCCCAAAAATGGTTTTAAAAAGTAAATTTGTTTCCCCAAATTTTTTGGGGTTTTTTCCCCCGCCGGGGTTCGAACCCCGGGGGCTGTGATATCGTGACAAACCCCAAATCGTCCCCCGGGGGGCAGCCGGGCCGCTTTTCCCGTTCTAGGGGGAAAAACTCTCTATTTATATATAAAGAATTTTATGGTTTTTATTGAATTAAAAGGAATTGAAAGAACCCGGGGGGTTTAAAACCCCCCCTTAAAAGGGGGGCTGGGTAGGTTTTTTGCTATATAATTTTTTTTAAACCCAAAAAGGGCACTTTGGGGGTCCGTAAACATAGAAGACAGGAAGTTACCCAAATTCCTTTTAGTCACGTTTGTATCTAAACCCCCTTTACTAAAAGTTGTTTTTAAAAAAAGAAAGATTTTTGGGGGGTTTTGGGGGCCCCTTTTTCCCTTTCCCTGTGCCCTTTGTCCTAAGATTTTGACATTTTTTTTTTGAAAAGTGACAATCTTAGCCTCCGTAGATATAGAAGATGACGTTATTCTGGGTTTTAAAAAATCTAATAAACCTTTAAATATACAGGTCAATTTTTTTTTGGGTTTAATTTTATGGACATTTTTTAAACCCCCCGGGGGCTCAACCTTTATTTAAAAAGGGCTCGGGTAGGGTTTTTTTTTATATATTTTGAATATCCCCAAAAAGGGACTTTGGGCGGGTCCGTTTTAAAAAAAAAAAGACAGGGGGTGTACCCCAAAATTTTCCTTTTTTTTTACGTTTGTATCTACCTATTTTTTTTAAATTTTCTGTTTTTAAAAAATTTGAAAAATTGAGAGATCAGGGGGCCCAAACCCTTACCCTGTGCCCTTTTGGGGGTAAATTTTGACATTTTTCGACTGAAAAAAAAACAATCTTAGCCCTCCGTAATATAGGGAAAAAAGACGTTTTTCCCGGTAAATTTTCCCCCTTTAAAACAAACCTTTTTTAATACAGAGTCAAATTTTTGGGGTTTTTAATTTTTTTGGGAAATTTAAAAAACCCGGGGGGGCCAACCTCATTTAAAAACGGGGGGCCCCGGGAGGTTTTCGCTATATATTTAAAATCCAACTGGCCCTTGGGGGCTCCGTAAACATAGGGGAAAAACCCCCAAGTGTACCCAAAATTCCCCTTTTTTTCAAGTTTTTTTCTAAACCTATTGACTAAATTTTCTGTCAAAAATTAGAAAGTTGAAAAGGGGGGGGGGTTTCCCCCCCATTACCCTTGCCCTTTGTAAATAAAATTTTGACATTTTTCGGGTGAAAAGTGACAATCTTAGCCCCCCCCTAGATATAGAAGTGCGTTTTTTTGGAAAAACCATCTAAAACAACCTTTATATTTCAGAGTCAATGTTTTGGGGGTTTTTTTTTATGGACATTAAAAAACCCCCGGGGGGGCTCAACCCCTTTTAAAACGGTCTCGGGAAAAGGGTTTTTGCTATATATTTTGAATATCCAACTGGCATTTTTGGGGCGCTCCGGGAAACTTTAAAAAGGGGGAAATGTCCCAAAAAAAACCCTTTTTTGTCACGTTTGTTTTCCTTTTTACTAAATTTTCTTTAAAAAATTTTAAAAAAGGGGTTTAGAGATCAGGGGGCCCCCCACCATTACCCTGTTCCCCTTTTTTTCCCAAAATTTGGGCCTTTTTTTTTTTGAAAAGAAAAGTGGCAATCTTCCCCCTTTTCCCTAGAATAAGAAGATGACGGTTTTTTCGGGTTTAAAAAACCCTCTAAAAAAAAAAAAATTTTTAAAAACAGAGTCCGGGGTTTGGTTGAATTTTAGGGGCCCTTAAAAAACCCCCGGGGGGGCTAAACCCCTTTTTTTTGGGGGCTCGGGTGGTTTTTTTGCTATTTTTTTTTAAATATCCAACGGGACTTTGGGGCCCCCTAAAATAGAAGCAGGAAGGTCCCCCAAAATTTTCCCTTTTTGTCACGTTTTTTATCTACCTTTTTACAAAAATTTTCCCCCTTCCCCAAAAAATTTTGAAAATTTAGGGGGTCGGGGGGCTCTCACCATTACCCTGTCCCCTTTTTTCCCCAAGGGGTTTTGCATTTTTTCTAAAAAAATGACAATCTTAGCCCTCCGTAGATATAGAAGATGCGTTATTCTGGTAAATCCTTTTTAATACAACCTTTATATAACAGAGTAAAAGTTTTGGGGTTTAATTTTTTTGGGAAAAATTGAAAGCCCCGGGGGGGTTTTTAAAATCATTTAAAGGGGGCTCGGGGGGTTTTTCGCTATAAATTTTGAAACCCCCAAAGGGGGTTTTTGGGGGCTCCGTAAACATAGAAGAAAAAGGGAAATTACCCAAATTCCTTTTTAGCCCCGTTTGTAACACCATAGACTAAATGTCTGCAAATTTAAAAAAAAGGGGGAAAATCGGGGGGGTTCTCACCATTACCCTGGGGGCCCCTTTTTCCTAAGATTTTTTTGACATTTTTGACTGAAAAGTAAAAAAATTTGCCCTCCGGGAGATATAGAAAAATAAATTTTTTCGGGGAAACCCCTCAATAAAACCCCTTTTTATATACAGAGTCAATGATTTGGTTGAAATTTTTTTTGGAAAATTTTAAAGGGGCCCGGGGGGGGGCCCCAACCCCCCTTTTAAAGGGGGGTCTCGGGTATTTTTTTTGCTAAAAAATTTTGAATATAAAAATTGGGGAATTTGGGCGCCCCCGGAAACATAGAAGACGGGGGAAAATTTTCCCCAAAATTTCCCTTTTTAAATTTTAGGGTTTTTTAAAACTAGTTTTTTACAAAAAAGTCTTCAAATTTTTAAAAAAATTTTAAGGGGGATCGGGGGGGTCTAAAACCAAACCCTTTTTCCCTTTGTCCCAAATTTTTGGGAAAATTTTTTTTTAAAATAAAAAATGACAATCTTACCCCCGTAGAAAAATAGAAGATGAGGGGTTTTTCTGGTAAACCCCCTCAAATTTTCAACCTTTTATTTTCCTAGTAAAAGGTTTGGGTTTTTAATTTTTTTGGACATTTAAAAGGGGCCCGGGGGGTCTCAACCTCATTTAAGGGGGCTCGGGTAGGTTTTCGCTAAAAAATTTTAAATTTTTCCAAAAAGGGACTTTGGGCGCTCCGTAAAAATAGAAGCCCGGAAGTGTCCCCAAAATTTCCCCCTTTTTGTACTTTGGGGAAACTCCCCATTGACTAAATGTCTGGAAAAAATTAGAAAGATTGAGAGATCAGGGGGCCTCCCCCTTCCCCCTTTTCCCCTTTTGGGGCCTAAAAATTTTGACATTTTTCGACTGAAAAGTGACAATTTTTGCCCTCCGTAGATAAAGAAGATATTTTTTTTGGGGAAATCCATCAATACAAATTTTATATACAGAGTAAAATGATTTGGTTAAATTTTTTTGGAATTGAAAGCCCCCGGGGGGGCTCAACCTCTTTTTAAAAGGGGTTTTTCCCCGGGGGATTTTTTGCTATTAATTTTTAATTTTCCCCCAATAAAAATTTGGGGGGCCCCTTTTAAAATAGAAGACAGGGAGTTTCCCCCAAAACCTTTTTGTCACGTTTGTTCTACCTTTTAAAAAATGCTGTCAAATTTTTGAAAGTTTTTAGAGACGGGGGGGTCTCACCTTTTCCCCCGTCCCCCTTTTTTCCTAAGATTTTGACATTTTTCGACGAAAATGACAATCTTAGCCCCCCCGTAGAATAGAAGTTTACGTTTTTCTGGTAAATCCATCTAATACAAACCTTTATATATACAGAGCCCCCAAAGTTTTGGGGTTGGGGAATTTTTTTGGGAAAATTTTAAAGAACCCGGGGGGTTTTTAAAACCCCATTTAAGGGGGTTGGGGGGGTTTTTGCTATATATTTTGAATAAACCAACTGGCATTTTGGGGGGGCTCCGTAAACAAAAAGGGGCAGGGGGTAAAACCCAAATTTTTAGTCAGGGGTTTTTATTTTTCCTATTGACTAAATGTCTGTCAAATATTGGGGAAAAATTGAGGGGGTTTTGGGGGGGTCTCCCCAAAATTTCCCTGTCCCCTTTTGCCCCCAAAATTTTGACTTTTTTTTAAAATGAAATGAACAATCTTAGCCCCCCCCTAAAATATAGAAGAAAAAAGTTATTTGGTAAATCCATCTAATAAAACCCCTTTATATATACAGAGTAAAAGTTTTTTGGGTTTAATTTTATGGAATTAAAAAAAACCCCGGGGGGCCAACCTCTTTTAAAAACGGTCTGGGTGGGGGTTTTTCCCCCTAAAAAATTTTTTTTAATATCCAACTGGCACTTTGGGCGCTCCGAAAAAATAGAAGACGGGGAAAGGGCCCAAATTCCTTTTAGTCACGTTTGTATCTACCTTTTGGGGCTAAATGTTGTCAAAAATTAGAAAGATTGAGGGGGTAAAAGGGGGGTTCCCCTTTTCCCTGTGCCCTTTTTTCCCAAAAATTTTTTTTTTTTTTTTCCCCCGGAAAAAAATGACAATCTTACCCCTTTCCGAAAATATAGAAGAGGGGCGTTTTCTGGAAAAATTCCCCTTTTTAAAAAAAACCCCTTTTTATATACAGAGTCAATAAAATTTTGGTTTTTAATTTTTTGGACCTTGAAAAAACCCCCGGGGGGGCTAAAACCCCATTTAAGGGGTTTTTGGGGGAGGTTTTCCCCTATATATTTTGAAATCCAACGGGGGCCCCTTTTTGGGGGTTTCCCCTAAACATAAAAAAACAGGAAGTGTCCCCAAAAAATTCCCCTTTTGTCACGTTTGTATCTACCTATTGACTAATGCCCCGTCAAATTTTAAAAAATTTTTAGAATCAGGGGGCCCCCCCATTACCCTGGCCCTTTGTCCTAAGATTTTTGACTTTTTTCCCGAAAAAAAAGTGAAAATTTTTTTCCCCCCCCTAGATTTAGAAGATGACGTTTTTTTCTGGTAAACCCAAAACTAAAAAAACCCCCTTTTTATATACAGAGTAAAAAGTTTTGGGTTTTTAAATTTTATGGAAATTTGAAAGACCCGGGGGGGGTTTTTAACCCCCTTTTAAAAAACGGTTTTTGGGAAAAGGTTTTTTTCCCTATATTTTTAAAATCCAACGGGCCCTTTTTGGGCGCTCCGTAAAAATGAAGACAGGAATTTTACCCAAAATTCCTTTTAGTCACGTTTTTTATCACCTATTTACAAAAGTCGGGGCAAAATTAGAAAGTTTGGGGGAAAAAGGGGGGTCTCACCTTTAAAACCCCGTGCCCTTTGCCCCGTTTTTTTCCCCTTTTTTGACAAAAAAAGGGGACAATCTTAAACCCCCCCCTAGAAAAGAAATGACGTTATTCGGGGAAACCCCTCTAATACAACCTTTATAAAAACCCGGGGTCAAGTTTGGTTGAATTTTAGGGCCCTTTTTAAAGCCCCCCGGGGGGTTTTTAAAACCCCATTTTTTTGGGGGGGCTCGGGAAAAGGGTTTTTGCTAAATTTTAAATTTTTCCAAAAAGGGCCCCCTTTGGGGGGGCTCCGTAAACATAAAAGGGCAGGAAGTGCCCCCAAAATTTCCCTTTTAGTCACGTTTTTTTATTTCCTTTTGGGGCAAAAAAGTCTTAAAATATTAGAAAGTTTTAAGACCCCGGGGGGTTAAAATTTTTTCCCCGGGGCCCCTTTTTCCTAAGATTTTGACTTTTTTTGACTGAAAAGTGACAATCTTACCCCTTTCCCGTAGATATAGAATTTTTAAAGGTTTTTTCGGGTTTTTAAAACCCCCCCCAAAAAAAAAAAAAACCCTTTTTTTATCCCCGAGTCAATGATTTGGGGTTTAAATTTTTTTGGACATTGAAAGACCGGGGGGTCTAAAAACCCCTTTTTGCGGTCTCGGGGTGGGGTTTTTTTATATTTTTGAATATCCAACTGGCACTTTGGGCGCTCCGTAAAAGAAGACGGGGAAATGTCCCAAATTCCTTTTAGTACGTTTGAAAACTACCTATTGACTAAATGTCTGTCAAATTTTTGAAAGTTTTAAAAAAAAGGGGGGGATCCCCAAATTTTCCCCGTGCCCTTTTTTCCAAAAATTTTTTTACATTTTTCGACTAAAAGTGACAATCTTACCCCCCCTTTTGATATAGAAGAAGACGTTATTTGGTAAATCCACAATAAAACCCTTTTATAATACAAGTCAATGAATTTTTTTTTAATTTTTTTGGACATTAAAAAACCCGGGGGGGTTTAAACCCTTAAAAAGGGGGCCTGGGGGGGGGTTTTTTCCCCCTAAAATTTTTTTTTAATATCCAACTGGCATTTTGGGGCGTCCGTAAAATAAAAGGAAAAAGGGGTGCCCCAAAATTTCCCTTTTTTGTCAAATTTTTTTTAAAACTACCTTTTTACTAAATGTCTGTAAATATTAGAAAGTTGGGGGGACCCCGGGGGCTCTAAAACCTTAAACCCTGTTCCCTTTGTCCTAAGATTTTGGGCATTTTTCGACTGAAAAGTGAAAAATTTTGCCCTCCGTAGAAATAAAGATGACGTTATTCTGGAAAAAACCATCAAATTTAAAAAACCCTTTTTATATACAAGTTAATGTTTTGGTTAAAAATTTTTTGGACATTGAAAGACCCGGGGGGTCTCAAACCTCTTTTAAAAAAAGGTTTGGGGTTTGGTTTTTTTGCTATAATTTTGAAAAAACCAAATGGCATTTTTGGGGGCTCCTTTTAAAAATTTAAAAAAAGGGGGAAATGTCCCCAAAATTCCTTTGGGGCCCCGTTTGTATCTACCTTTTTTACAAAAAGTTTTTTTTAAAAAATTTTGAAAGATTGAGAGATCAGGGGGTTCCCCACCTTTCCCTTTTTCCCTTTGTCCTAAGATTTTTACTTTTTTTCGACTAAAAAAAATGACAATTTTTTGCCCCGTAGATTATAAGAGGGGCGTTATTCTGGAAAAACCATCTAATAAACCTTTAAAAAAAAAAAAAAAAAAAAAAAAAAAAAAAAAAAAAAAAAAATTAAAAAAAAAAGAAAAAAATTTGGGTTTTAAATTTTTTGGGGCATGAAAGCCCCCGGGGGGGTCTAAACCCCCCTTTTAAAAAGGGGGCTCGGGTAGGGTTTTTCCCCTTATTTTTTTTAATATCCAACGGGCCCCCTTTGGGGGGCTCCGTAAAATAGAAGACGGGAAAATAAAACCCAAAAAACCTTTTAGTCCGTTTGTACTACCTATTGACTAAAGGGGCTGTCAAATATTAGAAAGATTGAGAGTTTTAGGGTTTCCCCCCCTTTTTTCCCTGTCCCTTTGTCCTAAGATTTTGACTTTTTCGCTAAAAAAGGGGGCAATCTTGCCCCCCCTAAAAAATAGAAGAAAAAAAGGATTTCTGGAAAAAACCAACTAATACAACCTTTATATAACAGAGTCAATGTTTTGGGTTTTTAATTTTATGGACATTGAAAGCCCCCCCGGGGGCTAAAAACCCCATTTAAGGGGTTTCGGGTAGGTTTCGCAAATTTTTTTTTGAATACCCAAAATGGCACTTTGGCGCTCCGTAAACATAGAAGACAAAATGTCCCCCAAATTTTCCTTTTTTTTTACGTTTGTATCTACCTATTGACTAAATGTCTGTAAAAAATTTTTGGGAAAAATTTTAGGATGGGGGGGTTCCCCCCCCTTCCCCTTTTCCCCGTTGCCCTTTAAAATTTTGAATTTTTTTTGCCCCAAAAAAAATGAAAAATTTTTCCCCCCGTAATTTTAAAATTTTTACTTTTTTTTGGGGTTTAAAAATCTAATAAAACCCTTTTTTATATACAGATCAAAGATTTTTTTTAATTTTTTTGGGGCTTAAAAACCCCCGGGGGGCTCAACCTATTTAAGGGGGTTTTTCGGGTTGGTTTTCGCTATATATTTTGATACCCCAAATGGCACTTTTGGGGGGCTCCGAAAAAAATAAAAAAACAGGAAGTGAAAACCCAAATTTTCCCTTTTTGGGCACGTTTGTATCTACCTATTAAAAAAAAAGCCCCGCAAAAAAATTTGAAAGATTGAGAATCAGGGGCTTCCCCAAAATTTCCCTGTGCCCTTTGTCCAAAAAATTTTTTTAAAAATTTTTCGATTTTAAAAGTGACAATCTTAGCCCCCCGTAGATTTTAAAAAGGGGGGGTTTTTTTCGGGGGAAAACCAAAACTAAAAAAAACCTTTTTATATACAGAGTCAATGTTTTTGGGGTTTTAAATTTTTTTTGGGCATTGAAAGACCCGGGGGGGGGCCCCAAACCCCTTTTTAAACGGTTCCGGGGGGGGTTTTTTTTGCTATATTTTTTTTAAAATCCAACGGGGATTTTTTGGGGGGCCCCCGTAAACATAGAAACAGGAAGTGTCCCCAAAATTTCCCCTTTTAAAATCACGTTTGTATCTACCTATTGACTAAATGTCTGTAAAAAATTAGAAAGATTTTAAGGGGTCAGGGGGCCCCTCCCCTTTTTCCCCGTCCCCTTTTCCCCAAAAATTTTTGACATTTTTCGACTGAAAAGGAAAAACTTAGCCCCCCTTTGATATAGAAGATAAAGTTATTTTTGGTAAATCCACTAATACAACCTTTATATATAAAAGGGGGGAATGATTTGGTTGAATTTTATGGCCTTGGGGAAAAAACCGGGGGGGGTTTTTCCCCCAAAACCCCATTTAAGGGGGGCCCCCGGGGGGGTTTTTGCTATAAAAATTTTGAATTTTTCCCAAATGGCATTTTGGGGGGGGTCCGTAAACTTTGAAAACGGGGAAAGGGCCCCCAAAATTTCCCTTTTTGTCCGTTTGTACTCCCCATTGACTAAAGGGGCTGTCAAAATTAAAAAAAATTGAGAGATCATGGGTTTTAAACCCCTTCCCCCCGTCCCCCTTTTTCCTAAGATTTTGAAAAATTTTTTTTGGCGGGGAAAAAGGGGCCAAAAAATTTGTCCGAAAAAAATTTTGAAGAGGGGCTTTTTTTCTGGAAAAAACCATCTATAAAACCTTTATATATACAGAGTCAAGGGGTTTGGTTGAATTTTTATGGACATTGAAAGCCCCGGGGGGGCCCCAACCCCCTTTTTTAAACCCCGGGCCGGGTAGGTTTTCGCTATAAAATTTTGAATATCCAACGGAATTTGGGGGGCTCCGTAAAAAAAAAAGACAGGAAGTTTCCCCAAAATTTCCCCTTTTTGTCACTTTTTAAAACTCCCCATTAAAAAAGGGGCTGAAAATTTAAAAAAATTTTAAAAGATCGGGGGGTCTCACCTTTTCCCTGTCCCCTTTTTTTCCTAAGATTTTGACTTTTTTTTGGGGCTAAAAGTGAAAAAATTTTTGCCCCCCGTAGATTTTTGAAGATGACGTTTTTTCTGGAAATTTTCCCGCTAATACAACCTTTATAAAATACGGGGAAAAACCCCCAAAAATTTGGGGGGGTTTTTTTTTTTTGGGGAATTTTGGGGGCATTGAAAAGCCCCCGGGGGGGGCCCCAACCCCATTTAAGCGGTCTCGGGTGGGGGTTTTCCCCTATAAAATTTTGAATACCCAAAAAAGGGACTTTGGGCGCTCCGTAAACATAAAAGACGGGAAGTGTCCCCAAAATTTTTCCTTTTGCCCCCGTTTGTATCTACCTATTGACTAAAGTCTTTTAAAAAATTTTTTGAAAGATTGAGAGAGGGGGGGGTTTTCACCTTTTAAATTTTCCCCTTTTGGGGCCTAAGATTTTGACTTTTTTCGTGAAAAGTGCCCCAAACTTAGCCCTCCTTTGATATAGAAGTGACTTTTTTTTGGGTTTTAAAACCCTTTTAATAAAACCCCTTTTAAATACGAGTAAAAGTTTGGGGGGTTTTAATTTTTTTGGGAAAATTTAAAGCCCCCCGGGGGGGTTTAACCTCATTTAAGCGGGCTGGGGGAGGTTTTCGCTATTTATTTTAAAAAAACCAACTGGACTTTGGGCCCCCTAAAAAAGAAGACAGGAAGGTCCCCCAAAATTTCCTTTTTGGGGCCTTTTTATCTACCTATTGACAAAAAGTCTGTCAAAAAATTAAAAAAGGGGTTGAGAGTTTTAGGGGGCTCTCACCATTCCCCTTTGGCCCCCTTTTTCCAAAAAAATTTTTACATTTTTCGACTGAAAAGGGGGCAATCTTACCCCCCCGTGTTTTAGAAGATGCTTTTTTTTGGTAAATCCATTAATACAACCTTTTTATATACAGAGTCAATGTTTTGGGTTTTAATTTTTTGGAACTTTGGGGAAAACCCCGGGGGGGGCTAAACCCAAAAATTTAAAGGGGTTTGGGTGGGTTTTTTTGCTATATTTTTGAATATCCAACGGCATTTTTTGGGGGCTCCGAAAAAATAGAAGACGGGAAAAATGAAAACCCCAAATTCCTTTTGACTTTTGGGGATCAAAACCTTTTTGATAAAGTCTGTCAAATATTAGAAAGAATTTTGGGGTTTTGGGGGGGTTCACCATTCCCCCGTCCCCTTTTTTCCCCCAAAAAATTTTGACATTTTTCGATGAAAAGTGACAATTTTTGCCCTCCGTAAAATTTTTGAAGAGCGTTTTTTCTGGTAAATCCTTTTTAAAAAAACCTTTATTTTTTCAGGGGTCAATGTTTTTTGGTTTTTAAATTTTTTGGACATTAAAAGGGGCCCGGGGGGGGGCTAAAACCTCATTTAACGGTCTCGGGAAGGTTTTCGCTATATATTTTAAATTTCCCCCCCCGGGGGATTTTTGGGGGCTCCGTAAACATAAAAGGGCCCGGAAGTGTCCCCCAAAATTTCCCTTTTTGTCACGTTTTTTTTTACCAAATTTTACTAAATTCTGCCCCAAATATTAAAAGTTTTAGAGAACGGGGGGGTCAAAAAACCCCTTTCCCCGTGCCCTTTGTCCTAAGTTTTTACATTTTTCGATTTAAAAAAATACAAACTTACCCCCCGTGATATAGAAGATGACGTTATTCTGGAAAACCCCTTTTAATAAAAACCTTTTTTTAAAAATAGTCAATGTTTGGTTGAATTTTTGGACATTGAAAAAAACCCCGGGGGGGCCCCAACCTCATTTAACCCCTTTTCGGGTTTTTTTTGTAAAAAATTTTGAATTTTTCCAAAAAGGGGGCCCCCTTTGGGGGCCCGTAAACATAAAAAAAAGGGAAAAATGTCCCCAAAAAACCCTTTTTTGTCACGTTTGTATTTTTCCCATTGACTAAATGTCTGTCAAATAATTTTGAAAGTTTGAGAGATCGGGGGGTCCCTCACCATTCCCCTTTTTGCCCTTTTCCTAATTTTTTTAAAAAATTTTTTTTGACTGAAAAGTGACAATCGGGGGCCCCCCGTAGATTTAGAAGAGGGGCGTTATTCTGGTAAAACCCCCAATACAACCTTTTTATTTTAAAAGAGTCAAAAATTTTTGGGAAAATTTTTTGGACCTTGAAAGCCCCCGGGGGTCTCAACCTCATTTAAGGGGTTTTTGGGGGGAGGTTTTGGGGTATATATTTTTGAATATCCAACGGCATTTTGGGGCCCCTCCGAAAACCCCTAGAAGACGGGAAAGGGGGTACCCAAATTCCTTTTTAGTCAGGGTTTTTAAAAAACCCTTTTTATTTAAAATTTTCCCGCCCCCAAAAAAAGAAAGTTTGAGTGTCGGGGGGGGTCTCCCCCATTACCCTGCCCCCCTTTTTTTCCCAAGATTTTGACATTTTTCGACAAAAAAATGCAATCTTAGCCCCCCCGGGGAAAATTTTTAGAAGATGACGTTATTCTGGTAAACCCTTTTTAATACAACCTTTAAAATTTTACAGAGTCAATGTTTTTTGGTTTTTAATTTTTCCCCTTAAAAGGGGGCCCGGGGGGCTAAAACCCCTTTTTAAACGGTCTCGGGTAGGTTTTCGCTTATATTTGAATACCCCAAAGGGGACTTTGGGGGGCTCCGTAAAAATAGAAGACAGGAAAGGGGGAAACCCCAAAAACCTTTTTTGTCACGTTTGTATCTACCCATTGACTAAATGCCCCTTTTTAAAAAATTTTGAAAGATTGAGAGATCGGGGGGCCCCCCCATTACCCTGTCCCCTTTTTTTTCCCAAAAAATTTTTACATTTTTCGATGAAAATTTTAAAAAATTTTGCCCCCCTTTAAAAAATAGAAATGACGTTATTCGGGGGAAATCCATCTAATACAACCTTTTTATATACAGTTTTTAATGATTTGGTTGAATTTTATGGACATTGAAAGCCCCCGGGGGGGCTCAACCCCCCTTTTTAAAAGGGGTTTTCCCGGGGGGGTTTTTTTGCTATATTTTTAATACCCAAAATCATTTGGGGCGCTCCGTAAAAAAAAGGGGAAAAAGGGAAATGTCCCCCAAAATTTCCTTTTTTTTCCCCGTTTTATCTACCATTGACTAAAGCCCCCTTTTAAAAATTTTTAAAAAAAAATTGGGGATCAGGGGGCTCTCACCATTACCCTGTGCCCTTTGTCCAAATTTTTTTTAAAATTTTTCGACTGAAAAGTGACAATCTTAGCCCTCCGTAATATAAAATTTTTCGTTATTTTTTTTTAAAACCCCTAATAAAACCCTTTTTTATATACAGAGTCAATTTTTTTGGGTTGGGGAAATTTTTTGGAAAAATTTAAAAAAACCCCGGGGGTTTTTAAACCCCCAATTTTAAAACGGTCTGGGGAAAAGGGTTTTTGCTATATATTTTGAAAAATCCAACGGGCCACCTTTGGGCGCTCCAAAAAATTTTGAAGAAAAAGGAAAAGGGCCCCCAAAACCTTTTTTTGTCACGTTTGTATTACCTATTGACTAAATGCCCCGTCAAATTTAGAAAGATTGAGTTTTTAGGGGGTCTCCCCCCTTTCCCGGGGGCCCCTTTTTTCCTAAGATTTTGACTTTTTTTAAATTAAAAAAGGGGGCTTTTTTAGCCCTCCGAGATTTTTGGGGATGACTTTTTTTTTGGGGAAAACCTTTTAAAAAAACCCTTTTTTTATATAAGGTAATTTTTTTGGGGTTTTAATTTTTTGGACATTGAAAAAACCCCCCGGGGGGCCCCAACCTCTTTTTTGCTTTTTTCGGGTAGGTTTTCGCTATATATTTTGGGAAAAAACCCCCTGGCATTTTTGGGGGCTCCGTAAACATAAAAAACCCCGGAAGTGTCCCCCAAAATTTCCCTTTTTTCCGTTTGTTTTTCCCCATTGACAAAAGGGGCTGTCCAAAAATTAGAAAGATTGAGAAAATCAGGGGTTTTTCCCCCTTCCCCCCGTGCCCTTTGCCAAAGGGGTTTTGGGGCATTTTTCGACTAAAAAAATTTCAATTTTTTAGCCCCCCGTAGATATGAAGATGAGTTTTTTGGGGAAAACCTCTAATACAACCTTTTTATATACAGAGTCAAGGGAAAATTTTTGGGTTTAATTTTATGGACATTGAAAAACCCGGGGGGTTTAAAACCCCATTTAAGGGGTTTTGGGGGAGGTTTTCGCTTTATATTTTGAATTTTTCCCAAAGGCATTTTGGGGGCTCCGTAAACATGGGGAAAAAAGGAAGTGTCCCAAAAAAACCCTTTTAGTCACGTTTGTATCTACCTTTTGGGGAAAAAAAGTTTTAAAAAAATTAGAAAGATTGAGAGTCAGGGGGCTCTCACCATTCCCCCCGTCCCCTTTTTTTCCAAATTTTTTTTAATTTTTTTTGATAAAAAAAGGACAATTTTTCCCCCCCCCTAGATTTTTAAAAGGGGGGGCGTTATTCGGGGAAAAACATCTAATACAACCTTTTTATAAAACAGAGCCCCAAAGATTTGGTTAAAAATTTTTTGGACATTGAAAGACCCGGGGGGTCTCAACCTCATTTAACCCCGGGCTCGGTGGGTTTTTGCTATATTTTTTGGGGAAAATCCAATTTTCATTTTGGGGCCCCCTTTTCCCTAAAATAGAAGACGGGAAAGGGTTTTTCCCAAAATTTTTCCCTTTTTGTCACTTTTGGGGATCTACCTTTTGGGGCTAAATGTCTGCAATTTTAAAAGATTGAGGGGGTCGGGGGGTTTTCCCCTTTAAACCCCGGGCCTTTCCCCCAAAGTTTTTTTTACATTTTTCGACTGAAAAGTGAAAATTTTTAAACCCTCCTAGATATAGAAGATGCGTTATTCGGGGAAAACCATTTTTAAAAAAACCCCCTTTTTTTTTTTCAAAAGTAAAAGGGTTTGGGGGTTTTTAATTTTATGGACATTGAAAGCCCCGGGGGGGGGCTAAAAACCCCATTTAAGCTCTCGGGTAGGTTTTCGCTATATATTTGAAAATCCAACTGGACTTTGGGGCTCCGAAACATAGAAGACAGGGGGGGCCCCCAAATTTTTCCCTTTTTGTCATTTGAAAACTACCTTTGACTAAAGGGGCTGTCAATTTAAAAAAATTTTAGAGATCGGGGGGGTCTCACCATTACCCTGTGCCCTTTTTCCTAAGTTTTTTTAAAATTTTTGGGGTAAAAAGGACAATCTTAGCCCCCCGTAGATAAAAAAAGATAAAATTATTTGGTAAATCCATCAATAAAACCCTTTTTTAAAAATACAAAAGTCAATGTTTTTTTTTAAATTTTTTTGGGCTTTTTAAAGGGGCCCGGGGGGGGTTCAACCTCATTTTAAAAGCGGTTCGGGTGGGGTTTTGCTATTTTTTTTTTAATATCCAACTGGCACCTTTTTGGGGGGGCTCCGAAAACCCCTAGAAGGGGGGGGAAATGTCCCCCAAATTTTCCCTTTTTGTCACGTTTGTATTCCCCATTGACAAAAAGTCGGGGAAAAAATTTTTTGAAAGTTTTAGAAAATCGGGGGGGTTTTACCATTACCCTGTCCCCTTTTTTTCCCCAAGATTTTGACTTTTTTTTGACTGAAAAGGACAATCTTAGCCCTCCGAGATTATAAAGATGACGTTATTCTGGAAAAACCTTTTAATCCCCAAACCCTTTTTTTATACAAAAGGGGCAAGATTTTTTTTAAAATTTTAAAAGGACTTTTAAAAACCCCCCGGGGGGGCCCCTATTTAAGCGGTCTGGGGGAGGTTTTCGCTATATTTTTTTGGGAAAAAATTTCCCAAAGGGCCCCCTTTGGGGCTCCGTAAAAAATAGAAAAACGGGGAATGTCCCCAAAAATTTCCCTTTTTGTCACGTTTGTATCTACCTTTTGAAAAAAAGTTTTCCCAAAAAATTTTGGAAAAAAATTTAGAATCGGGGGGTTCACCCTTCCCCCCGTGCCCTTTGCCCTTTTAAAAATTTTGACATTTTTCGACTAAAATTTTTAAAATTCCCTTTTTCCCCTCCTTTTGATATAGAAAGGGCGTTTTTTTGGGTTAAAAACCCCCTTTAAACAACCTTTAAATATAAAATTTTAAAGTTTTGGGGTTTAAAATTTTTTGGCCCCTTGGGGAAAAACCCCCGGGGGGGGTTTAAACCCCCCATTTAAGGGGTCCGGGTAGGTTTTCCCCCAAAATTTTTGAATACCCAAAATGGCATTTTTGGGGGCTCCGTAAACATAAAAAACAGGAAGTGTACCCAAAATCCTTTTAGTCACGTTTGTATCTACCTATTGACAAAAGGGGGCTGTCAAATATTAAAAGATTGGGGGGATGGGGGGGTAAAAACCCCTTTCCCGGGCCCCTTTTTCCTAAGATTTTGAATTTTTCGACTAAAAAGGGGGAAAAAAACTTCCCCCCCGTAGATATAGAAGGGGGGGCGTTATTCGGGGGAAACCCCTCTAATACAACCCTTTATATTTACAATTTCAATTTTTTTTGGGTTTAAAAATTTTTGGAATTGAAAGCCCCGGGGGGGTTTTCCCCCCCTCTTTTTTAAACGGTCCCCCGGGCATTTTTTGCTATATATTTTGAATACCCCAAGGGGGACTTTGGGCGTTTCCCCCTAAACAAGAAGACAGGAAGTGTCCCCCAAATTTTTTTTTAGTGGGGGTTTTTTATCTACCTATTGACTAAATGCCCGTCAAATATTAGAAAGATTGAGAGTAGGGGGCCCCTCACCTTTTCCCGGGGCCCCTTTTTTCCTAAGTTTTTTAATTTTTCCCCCCGAAAATGAAAAATTTTGCCCTCCTAGATTTTTAAAAGGGCTTTTTTCCCGGTTTAAAAACCACCCCAATAAAACCCCTTTTTTTTAAAAGTTTTTAATTTTTTTGGGTTTTAATTTTTATGGACTTTAAAAACCCCCCGGGGGGGGTTTAACCAATTTAAGCGGTTCCGGTGGGGTTTTTGTATTTATTTTGAATACCCAAAAGGGGATTTTTGGGGCCCCCCGTAAACATAAAAGGGGCGGGAAAGGGGGTCCCCCAAAAAATTTCCCTTTTTGTCACGTTTGTATCTACCCTTTTCCCCCAAATTTTCCCGTCAAATATTAGAAAGTTTTAGAGATCAGGGGGGCCCCCTCCCCCTTCCCCCGTGCCTTTGCCCCCAGATTTTGACATTTTTCGACTAAAAAAATGACAATTTAGCCCTCCGTAGATATAGAAAATGACGTTATTTGGGGAAATTTTCCCTCAAATTTTAAAACCCCTTTTTATATACATTTTCCCCAAGGGGTTTGGTTAAATTTTTTTTGGACATTAAAAAGGGCCCGGGGGGTTTTTTAACCCCCAATTTTTAAGGGGGTCTCGGGTGGGGTTTCGTTTAATATTTTGAATATCCAACTGGAAATTTGGGGCCCCTTTTTTAAACCCCTAAAAGGGGAAGGGGGAAAGGGGGAAACCCCAAATTTTTTCCCCCTTTTTTTGTACGTTTGTATCAAACCCCAAATTTACTAAATGCCCCGCCCCAAAAATTAGAAAGTTTTAGAACAGGGGGCCTCTCCCCCTTACCCGTGCCCTTTGCCCCAAGATTTTGACATTTTTCGCTAAAAAAATTTTAAAATCTTTCCCCCCCCGTAGATTTTGAAATGAGGGTTTTTTTCTGGTAAATCCATTAATACAACCTTTATTTTTTACAGAGTCAATGATTTGGTTGAATTTTATGGACATTGAAAAAACCCGGGGGGTTTTCAAACCCCCCATTTAAGCGGGGGGGAGGTTTTTCGCTTTTTATTTTTAAAATCCAACTGGCACTTTGGGCGCCCGTAAAAATAGAACAGAAAGGGGGTCCCCAAAATTTCCCTTTTTAAAAATCACGTTTGTATCTCCCCTTTTGACTAAATGTCTGTTTAAAAATTTTAAAAAAAATTGGGGAGATCAGGGGGCTCCCCCCTTACCCCTTGGCCCTTTCCTAAAAAATTTGACTTTTTTTTGACTGAAAAGTGACAATTTTTGCCCTCCGTAGATATAGAAGTTTTACTTATTCTGGAAAAATTCCCCTTAATAAACCTTTATATATCCCCGAGCCCCCCGTTTTGGGTTTTTAATTTTTTTGGGCTTTGGGAAAAAACCCGGGGGGTCTCACCTCTTTTAAAACGGCCCCGGGGTTTGGTTTTCGCTATATATTTTGAATACCCAAAAATGGCACTTTGGGCGCCCCGGGGAAACTAGAAACAGGAAGTTTTCCCCAAAAATTTTCCTTTTTTGTCAGTTTTGTTTTTTCCTATTGATAAATGTCTTTTTAAAATATTAGAAAGATTGAGAGTTTTGGGGGGGGTTCCCCCATTACCCTGTCCCCCTTTTTCCTTTAAAATTTTTTGGAAAATTTTTTGACTGAAAAGTGAAAAAATTTTAAAACCCTCCCCTAGATATAGAAGATGACTTTTTTTCGGGGAAAAACCCTCAATAAAAATTTTTTTAAAAAATTTTTTAAGAGCCCCAAGGGGTTTGGGGTTTAATTTTATGGACTTTGGGAAAAAAACCCCCCCGGGGTTTTTCCCCCATTTAAGGGGGGGTTTGGGTGGGTTTTTTTGTATATATTTTGAAAAATCCAAAGGGGACTTTGGGCGCTCCGTAAACATAGAAAAAGGGGGAAATGTCCCCAAAAAATTTCCTTTTTTGTCAGTTTTTTATTACCTATTAAAATAAATGTCTTCAAAAAATTAGAAAGATTGAGTTTTTAGGGGGCTCTCACCATTCCCCCCGTCCCCTTTTTTCCCCAAATTTTGACTTTTTTTCGATGAAAAGTGACAATTTTAAAACCCCCGTAGATATAGAAAAATGACGTTATTCGGGGAAATCCATCTAATACAACCTTTATATATAAGATTTTAATATTTGGTTGAATTTTTTTGGACATTGAAAGCCCCCGGGGGGGGCCCAACCTCTTTAAGGGGTTTCCCCCGGGGAGGTTTTCGCTATATTTTTTGAATTTTCCCCCGGGGGACTTTGGGGGTCCGAAACATAGAAGACGGGGGAAATGTCCCCAAAAAATTTTTTTTTGTCCCCTTTTTTATTCCCCCTTTTTGACAAAATTTTTCTGTCAAATATTTAAAAAATTTTTTGGAAAATCGGGGGGGTCTCACCATTCCCCCGTCCCCCCTTTTTTCCCAAGATTTTGAAAATTTTTGATGAAAAGTGACAATCAAGCCCTCCGTAGATATGAAAATGCGTTATTCTGGTAAACCCCTCTAAAAAAAACCCCTTTTTTTATATCAGAGTCAATGTTTTGGGGTTGGGGAAATTTTAGGGCTTTTTAAAAACCCCGGGGGGGCTAAACCCCATTTAAGCGGTCTCGGGGGGGGTTTTTGCTATATATTTTGAAAACCCAAAAAGGGATTTTTGGGGGCTCCGTAAAAAATAGAAGACGGGGAATGTCCCCCAAATTTCCCTTTTTTTGGGCACGTTTTTTTTCTACCAAATTTTACTAAATGCGTAAAATTAAAAAGGGGTTGAGAGATCGGGGGGCCCCCCCAAACCCCTTACCCTGTCCCCTTTTTTCCCCAAGTTTTTTTTACATTTTCGACTGAAAAGTGAAAAACTTAGCCCTCCGTAGAAAATAAAAAAAAAAGAAAAAAAATTGTTTTTTTCTGGTAAATCCATCAAATTTCAACCTTTATAATACAGAGTCAATTTTTTTGGGGGTTGGGGAAATTTTAAAAGGACATTAAAAGGGGCCCCGGGGGTCTCAACCCCCTTTTTAAACGGTCTGGGTTTTGGTTTTTTTGCTATATATTTTTGAAAACCCAAATGGCACTTTTTGGGGCCCCTTTTAAAAAATAGAAGACCGGAAGGTACCCAAATTTTTTTTGTCACTTTGTATTTCCTATTTACTAAATGTCTGTCAAATTTAAAAGATTGAGGATCAGGGGGCTCTAAAACCAAAACCCCCGTCCCTTTGTCCTAAGTTTTTTTCCCCTTTTTTTTTTGACTAAAAAAATGAAAATTTTTAGCCCTCCGTAGATTTAGAAGATGAGTTATTCGGGGGAAAAACCAAAACTAAAACAACCTTTTTTTTTCAAAAATCAATGTTTTTGGTTTTAATTTTTTTTGGGGCTTTTAAAGCCCCCGGGGGGTTTTCAAAACCCCATTTAAGCGGTCTCGGGTGGGTTTTTTTTGGGTATATTTTTAAATTTTTCCAAACTGGCATTTGGGCGTCCTTTTAAAAATAGAAAACAGGAAGTGTCCCCCAAAATTTCCCTTTTGGGGCACTTTTTTATTACCTTTTTACAAAATTTTTCCCGTCAAAAAAAAAAATTTTAGATTTTGGGGGGGTTTCCCCAAATTTCCCTGTCCCCTTTTTTCCCAAAGGGGTTTTGACATTTTTCGACTGAAAAGTGACCAATTTTTAGGCCCCCCGTAAATATGAAGATGCGTTTTTTCGGGGAAAATTTCCCTCAAATTTAAAAAATTTTTTTTTTACAGAGCCCCAAAGATTTGGTTAAATTTTTTAAAAAGGACATTGAAAGACCCGGGGGGCCCCCAAAACCCCATTTAAGCGGTCCGGGTGGGGTTTTTTGAAAATATTTTGAATACCCCAAATGGCATTTTTTGGGGGCTCCGTAAACATAGAAAACGGGAATTTTTCCCCCAAAATTTCCCTTTTTTTTACTTTTTTTAAACCCCCCCATTGACTAAATGCCCCGTCAAATTTAGAAAGTTTTAGAGAAAAAGGGGGCCTCACCATTACCCCGTCCCCCTTTTTTCCTAAGATTTTGACATTTTTCGACGAAAAGTGACAATCTTAGCCCTCCCCTAGATATAGAAGATGAGTTTTCTGGTAAATCCATCAAAAACAACCTTTTTATATACAGATTTTAATGTTTTGGGGGAAATTTTTTTGGACTTTTAAAAAAACCCCCCGGGGGGGCTCAACCTCTTTTAAAAACGGTCTCGGGTGGGGTTTTTGCTTTTTTTTTTGAATATCCAATGGCCCCTTTTTGGGGGCCCGGGGAAACATAGAAGACGGGAAAGGGGCCCCAAAATTTCCCTTTTTTTCACGTTTGTTCTCCCCAGACTAAATGTCTGTAAAAATTTTTGGGAAAAATTAGAAATCGGGGGGGGTCTCACCATTCCCCTTTTTGGGGCCCCTTTTTCTAAGATTTTAAAAAATTTTTTGACGGGGAAAAATGACAATCTTAGCCCTCCGTAGATATAAAAGGGGTGACTTTAAATTTTTGGGAAATCCTCCTAATACAACCTTTTTATATACAAGGGGTCAATTTTTTTGGGTTTGGGGAAATTTTAAAGGGGCATTGAAAGCCCCGGGGGGGGGCCCCAAAACCCCTTTTTTAAAAAGGGCTCCCGGGGGGGTTTTTTTGGGTATATATTTTTTGAATACCCAAAAAGGGGAAATTTGGGCGCTCCGTAAACATAGAAACGGGGAAATGAAACCCCCAAATTTTCCCTTTTGTACGTTTGTATCTACCTATTGACAAAAAAAATTTTTCAAAATTTTGAAAGTTTGAGAGACCCGGGGGGTCTAAACCCCTTTTCCCTTTTTCCCTTTGCCCCCAAGTTTTTCCCCCTTTTTCGCCCCGAAAAGTGACAATCTTAGCCCTCCGGAAAATAAGAAGAGGGGCGTTATTTGGTAAAATCCATCTAATACAACCTTTATATATACAGTTTTAAGGGGTTTGGTTAAAATTTTTTTGGGGCTTTTGGGGAAAAACCCGGGGGGGCCAAAACCCCTTTTTTAAAACGGTTTTTGGGTAGGTTTTCGCTAAAATATTTTGAATATCCAAGGGCCCCCTTTTTGGGGGTCCGTAAACATAGAAGACGGGGAAATGCCCCAAAAAATTTTTTTTTGTAAAGGTTTTTTTATCTCCCCTTTTGGGAAAAAAAAGTCTGTCAAAATTAGAAAAAAATTTAGGGATCAGGGGGCTCTCCCCCTTTAAACCCCGTCCCCTTTTTCCTAAGATTTTGACATTTTTCGACTAAAAAAATGACAATCTTAGCCCTCCGTAGATATAAAATGACGTTATTCGGTAAATCCATCTAATAAAACCCCCTTTTTTTACAGGTCAATGATTTGGTTGAATTTTTTTGGAAAATTTAAAAAACCCGGGGGGGTTTTTCAACCAAAAATTTAAAACGGTCTGGGGTTTTGGTTTTTTCGCTATATTTTTTTTAATATCCAACGGGGGATTTTGGGGGGCCCCGGGGAAACATAGAAAACAGGGGGTGTTTCCCAAAATTTCCCTTTTTTGGGCCCTTTTTTTTAAAACTACCATTGACAAAAAAGTCTGTAAAAAATTGGGGAAAAAATTGAGAGATCGGGGGGGTCTCCCCCATTACCCTGTCCCCCCTTTGGGGCCCAAAATTTTGACTTTTTTTTGACTGAAAAGTGACAATCTTAGCCCTCCGTAGTTTTGAAAAAAGACGTTTTTCGGAAAAATTTTCCCTCTAAAAAACAACCTTTATATATACAAGTCAATGTTTTGGGTTTTTTTAAATTTTTTGGAAAATTTTTAAAGACCCGGGGGGTCCTCAACCCCCTTTTAAAAACGGTCTCGGGGGGGTTTTTTGCTATATATTTTGTTTTCCAACCCGGGGATTTTGGGGGGCTCCGAAAACATGGGGAAAAAGGGGAAATGTCCCCCAAAATTTTTTAGTCACTTTTGTATTCCCTTTTTGGGAATAAATTTTTGTAAAAAATTGAAAGATTGAGAGATCAGGGGGTCTAAAAACCCCCTTAAATGTGCCTTTGCCCAAAAATTTTTGGGGCTTTTTTTTTGACTGAAAAGTGAAAATTTTTGCCCCCCTTTTAAAAATTTTTGAAGATGACGTTATTCTTTTTAAAACCCTTAATAAAACCCTTTATATATAAAAGGGGCAATGTTTTGGGGTTTAATTTGGGGGCTTTTAAAGCCCCGGGGGGGGCCCCAAACCCCCTTTTAAAACGGTCCCCCGGGGGGTTTTTTTGCTATATTTTTTGAATATCCAACTGGAAAATTTGGGGCCCCCCTAAAAAAGAAGACAGGAAGTGTAACCAAATTCCTTTTTGTCACTTTTTTTATTTTCCTATTGACTAAATGTCTTTTAAAAATTAGAAAGATTGAGAGATCAGGGGGCTTCACCATTCCCCCCTTTCCCCCCTTTTTTGGGCCTAAGTTTTTTTACTTTTTTTTGGGCTGAAAAGGGGCAATCTTAGCCCTCCGTAGATTTTAGAAATGACGGGTTTTTCGGGGAAAAAACCATCTAATACAACCTTTTTTTTAAAAACAGAGTCAATTTTGGGGTTTAATTTTTTTGGGGGCATTAAAAAAACCCCCGGGGGGTTCAAACCTCTTTTTTAAGCGGTCTCGGGTGGGTTTTTTTGCTAAAATATTTTTGAATATAAAATGGCACTTTGGGCTCCGTAAAAAATAGAAGACGGGAAAAATGTACCCAAATTCCTTTTATTTCACGTTTGTATCTACCATTAAAATAAATGTTTTGTCAAATATTGGGAAAAGATTGAGAAAAACGGGGGGGTCTCCCCCTTCCCCCGTGCCCTTTGTCCTAAGATTTTGACTTTTTTGACTGAAAAGTGAAAAATTTACCCCTTCCCCTGGGGTATGGGGAAAATTTTACTTTTTTCTGGTAAATCCATTAATAAAACCCTTTTTTATATACAGAGTCAATGTTTTTGGGTTTAATTTTTTTTGGACTTTGGGGAAAACCCCCGGGGGGCTAAAAACCTTTTATTTTAAGGGGGTCCCCGGGTAGGTTTTCGCTATATTTTTTTTAATCCCCCAAATGGCACTTTGGGGGCTCCCCTAAACATAGAAAAAAAGGGGAAATGTACCCAAATTCCTTTTGTCCCCTTTTGTATTACCTATTGACAAAAAGCTGTCAAAAATTAGAAAGATTGGGGAGATCGGGGGGGGGTCTCATTTTTTCCCTGTGCCCTTTGCCCCAAAGTTTTTTACATTTTTTCGACTAAAAAAATGACAATCTTAGCCCCTCGTAGTTTTTAGAAGATGACGTTATTTCTGGTAAACCCCTCAAATTTAAAAACCTTTTTTATTTTTCAGATCAATGTTTTGGGGTTTAATTTTATGGACTTTTTAAAGCCCCCGGGGGGCCCCAACCTCATTTAAGGGGGCTGGGGGAGGTTTTCGTATATTTTTTTAATATCCAACGGGGATTTTTTGGGGGCTCCGTAAACATAGAAGACGGGGGAAATGTACCCAAATTCCTTTTGTCACGTTTGTTCTCCCCATTGACTAAATGCCCCGTAAAAAATTTTAAAAAAATTGAGGGGGTCAGGGGGCTTCACCATTACCCTGTCCCCCTTTTTCCTAAAAAATTTTTACTTTTTTTTGACTGAAAGTGACAATTTTAAAACCCCCCCGGGGAGATATGAAATGCGTTTTTTTGGGGAAACCCCCTCTAATAAAAAACCCTTTTTATATACAGAGTAAATTTTAATTTTTGGGTTTAATTTTAGGGGCATTAAAAACCCGGGGGGGGGTTTAAACCCCCTTTTTTTGGGGGGGCTGGGGGAGGTTTTCGCTTTTTAAAAATTTTTAATACCCCAAATGGCACTTGGGCGCCCGTAAACATAGAAGACAGGAAGTTCCCCAAAAAATTTTCCCTTTTATCCCGTTTGTATCTACCTATTGCTAAATGTCTTTCAAATATTAAAAAAGATTGAAAAAATGGGGGGGGTCTCCCCCTTTTCCCCGTCCCCCTTTTTTCCTAAGATTTTGACTTTTTTTTGACGAAAAGGGGGAAAAAATTTTTTGCCCTCCGTAAATATAGAAGATGACGTTATTCTGGTAAATCCATCTAAAAAAAAACCCTTTTTATATACGAGTCAAAGTTTTTTGGTTTTTAATTTTTAAAGGAAAATTGAAAGCCCCGGGGGGTTTTTTAAAAAACCCCATTTAAGCGGTCTGGGGGGAGGTTTTCGCTATATATTTTGAATCCCCAAATGGCACTTTGGGCGCCCCCCGTAAACAAAAGACAGGAAGTGTCCCCCAAATTTTTCCCTTTTTGTAAATTTTTTAAACTACCTATTGACAAAAATTTGTCAAAATATTAGAAAGATTGAAGATCAGGGGGTTTTTCACCTTTTCCCTGTGCCCTTTGTCCTAAAAATTTTGACATTTTTCGACTGAAAAGGGGGCAACTTGGGCCCCCCGGGGAAAATATAGAAAAAAGACGTTATTTTTGGAAAATTTTAAATTTAAACAACCTTTATAATACAGAGTAAATTTTATTTGGTTAAAAATTTTTTGGGGCATTGAAAGCCCCGGGGGGGGCTAAACCCAAAAATTTAAAAGGGGGTTTTGGGTTTTGGTTTTCGCTATATATTTTAAATTTTTCCAAAAATGGAAAATTTGGGCGTTTCCCTTTTAAAAATAAAAAAGGGAAAGGGGTTTTCCCCCAAAATTCCCTTTTTTGTCCCCGTTTTTTATAAAACCCAAATTTACAAAATTTTTGGGGGCCCAAAAAATTTTTTGAAAGTTTTTAGAGATCGGGGGGCCCCCCAAAACCCTTACCCCCGTGCCCTTTGTCCTAAAATTTTGACTTTTTTTTGACGGGAAAAAATGAAAAAACTTAGCCCCCGTAGATTTTGAAGAGGGGCGTTATTCTGGAAAAAAACCCTTTTAAAAAAACCCCCTTTTTATATACGAGCAATGTTTTGGGTTTTTTAATTTTTTTGGAATTGAAAGCCCCGGGGGGGGTTCAACCCCCTTTTTAAACGGTCTCGGGTGGGGGTTTTTCCAAAAAATTTTGGGAAAACCCAAAAATGGCACTTTGGGGGGCTCCGAAAAAATAGGGGGGAAAGGGAAATGTCCCCAAAATTTTTCCTTTTTTTGGGGCACGTTTGTATCTACCAAATTTTACTAAATGTTTTGTCAAATTTTTAGAAAAAAAGAGAATCGGGGGGGTCAAAAACCCCTTTCCCTTTTGCCCTTTTTTCCTAAATTTTGCCTTTTTTTTGACGGGAAAAATGACAATCTTAGCCCCCCGTAGAATAGAAGATAAAATTTTTTTCGGTAAATCCAACTAAAACAACCTTTATATATACAGAGTCAATGATTTGGTTGAATTTTTTTGGAAAAATTTAAAGACCCGGGGGGGTCTCAACCTCATTTAACGGTCTCGGGTATTTTTTTTGCTTTTTATTTTGAATATCCAATTTGGGACTTTGGGGCTCCGTAAACTTTAAAAAGGGGGCGGGAAAGTGTCCCCCAAAACTTTTGGGGGCACGTTTGTATCTCCCCATTGACTAAAAAACTGTCAAAATTAGAAAGATTGAGATTCAGGGGGGCTCTACCATTACCCTGGGGGCCCTTTTTTCCTAAATTTTAAAAATTTTTCGACTGAAAATTTTAAAAACTTAGCCCTCCCTTTAAAAATTTTGGGAAAATACGTTTATTTCGGGAAAAACCCCTCTAATAAAAACCCCTTTTTATTACAAAAATCAATAAAATTTTGGTTTTTAATTTTTTTGGGGGAAAAAATTTTTTTAAAAACCCCCGGGGGGGCTCAACCTCTTTTTAAGGGGGTCCCCGGGTGGGGTTTTTGGGTTTTTTATTTTAAAAAACCCAAAGGGCACTTTTGGGGGCTCCTTTTAAAAAATTTAAAAAGACAGGAAGTGTCCCCAAAATTTCCCCCTTTTTGCATTTTTATCTACCTTTTTGCCCAAAGGGGGCTGTCAAATTTTTGAAAAAAATTTAGAGACAGGGGCTCCCCAAAAAACCCTTTTCCCTGGGCCCTTTGTCCCTAAAAATTTTTTAACTTTTTTTACTGAAAAGTGAAATTTTTTTCCCCCCGGTATAGAAGTTTTAAAGTTATTTTGGGGGAAACCCCCTTTAATACAACCTTTTTATATACATTTTTAATGTTTTGGGTTTTTAATTTTAGGGACTTTGGGAAAGGGGCCCGGGGGGGGCTAAAAACCCAAAATTTTAAAGGGGGGCTCGGGGTATTTTTTTTGCTAAAAAATTTTTTGGGGAAAATCCAACTGGCCTTTGGGGGCTCCGTAAACTAGAAGCCCCGGAAGTGTCCCCAAAAATTTCCTTTTGTCACGTTTGTATCTAACCTTTTGGGCCCAAATGTCTTTTCAAAAATTAGAAAGATTGAGGGGATCAGGGGGCCCCACCAGCCCTGGGGCCCCTTTTTTCCCCAAGATTTTGACATTTTTCGATTTTAAAAGGGGACAATCTTAGCCCTCCGTAGATAAAAGAAATGACTTTTTTCTGGTAAATCCTTTTTAATAAAAACCCTTTTTAAATACAGTTTTAATGTTTTGGGGTTTAATTTTTAAAGGACATTTAAAAGGGGCCCGGGGGGGGTTTTCCCCCAAATTTAATTTTTAAACGGTCTCGGGTATTTTTTTTGCTATATTTTTGAATACCCCAAAGGCACTTTTGGGGGCTCCGTAAAATAGAAGACGGGGGAATTTTTTCCCCCCAAAATTTCCCTTTTTTCACTTTTTTTATTTTTCCTATTGACTAAAATGTCTGTAAAATTTTTTTTTTAGAAAAGTTTTGGGGATCGGGGGCTCTCCCCAAAATTTCCCTGTCCCCCTTTTTCCTAAATTTTGTCCTTTTTTCGATGAAAAGTGACAATTTTCCCCCCCGGGAAATTTGAAAAAAAGGGGCGTTATTCTGGTAAATCCATCTAATAAAACCCTTTTTTATATACAGAGTCAAGGTTTTTTTGAATTTTATGGACATTGAAAGCCCGGGGGGGGCTAAAACCCCCTTTAAGGGGGCCCCGGGTTTTTTTTTTTGGGTAATATTTTGAATATCCAATGGCACTTTGGGCTCCCTTTAAAAAAATAGAAAAAGGGTGTCCCCCCAAAATTTCCCTTTTTGGTTTTACGTTTGTATCTACTATTGATAAAGGGGCTGTCAAATTTGAAAGATTGAGAGATCGGGGGCCTCACCTTTAAACCCCCGGGGGGGCCCTTTTTTCCCTAAGTTTTTTTTACATTTTTCGACTGAAAAGGGACAATTTAGCCCCCCTTTTGGAAAAAAAGGGGTGACGTTTTTTTTGGGTTTTAAAACCCTCTAAAAACAACCTTTATATATCCCCGAGTCAAGTTTTTTTGGGTTTTAAATTTTTTGGCTTTAAAAAAGGGGCCCCGGGGGGTTTTCAACCTCTTTTTAAAGGGGTTTGGGGGGAGGGTTTCGTATTTTTTGAATATCCCCCAAAAATGGCCCCTTGGGGGGTTTTTCCCCAAAACCCTAGAAAACGGGGAAAATGTCCCCAAAAAATTTTCCCTTTTTTTTCCCTTTTTATCTCCTTTTGACTAAATGCTTCAAATATTAGAAAGATTGAGAGATCGGGGGGGTCTCACCAAAACCCTTTTCCCCTTTTTCCTAAGTTTTTTTTACATTTTTCGACAAAAAAGGGGGAAAACTTACCCCCCCCGTAGATATAAAGATGCGTTATTCGGGTTTTAAAACCATCTAAAAAAAACCTTTTTATATACAGGGGGGGGGGGGGAAAAGATTTTGGTTAAATTTTTTTTGGACATTGAAAAAACCCGGGGGGTCTAAAACCCCATTTAAGGGTTTGGGGGGAGGTTTTCGCTATAAAATTTTGAATATCCAACTGGCCTTTGGGCGCTTTTTTAACCCCTAAACAAAAGAAGACAAAGTGCCCCAAAATTTCCCTTTTTTGGGCCCCTTTTGGATAAAACCAAAATTTACTAAATGTTTTTTCCCAAAAAATTTTAAAAAAAGTTTTTAGAGACCCCGGGGGCCCCTCACCCCTTACCCTTTCCTTTTTTTTCCCCAAAATTTGACATTTTTGGGGGCTAAAAAAATGAAATCTTAGCCCCCTTTTTAAAATTTTGAAATTTTTTAAAAATTTTGGAAAATTTCCCCTCTAATACAACCTTTTTTATATAAGATTTTAAATGAATTTTTTTTTAATTTTTTTTGGGGCCCTGAAACCCCCCGGGGGGTTTAAAAACCCTTTTTTAAGGGGGTTCGGGGAAGGGTTTTTTGCTAATTTTTTGGGAAAATCCAATTTTCATTTTTGGGGGCTCCGTAAACATAAAGAGGGGGAATGTCCCCCAAAATTTCCTTTTTTTAGTCACGTTTGTATCTCCCCATTGACTAAATTTCTTTTTAAATATTAAAAGTTTGGGGATTTTTAGGGGGGCTTCACCATTACCCTTTCCCTTTGTCCTAGATTTTGACTTTTTTTTTGATGAAAATTTACAATCAAAAACCCCGTAAATAGAAATGAAGTTATCGGGGAAATCCATCTAAACAACCTTTATATTTTTCAGATTTTAATAAAATTTTGGTTGAATTTTTTGGAAAAATTAAAGGGCCCGGGGGGTTTTCAACCTCATTTAAGCGGTCTGGGGGGTTTTTGCTATATATTTTAATACCCCAAAGGGAAATTTGGGCCTCCGTAAACATAGAAGAGGGGGAAATGTCCCCAAAAAATTTCCCTTTTTGCCCCCTTTTTTATAACCCCTTTTGGGCAAAATTTCCCCTTTTTAAATATTAGAAAATTGAGAGATCAGGGGGCTCTCACCATTCCCCTTTTCCCCCCTTTTGCCCCTAAGTTTTTTACTTTTTTCGACTGAAAAGTGACAATCTTAGCCCCCGTAGATATGGGAAGATGACTTTTTTCCCTTAAAAAATTTCCATTAAAAAACCCTTTATATATACGAGCCCAATATTTGGTTGTTTTTATGGACATTGAAAGCCCCCCGGGGGGTCTCAACCTCTTTTAAAACGGTCTCGGGAAAGGTTTTCGCTATATATTTTGAATATCCAACGGGCATTTTGGGGCCCGCCCCGGGTAAACATAGAAAAAAGGAAGTGTCCCCAAAATTCCCCTTTTTAGTCACGTTTGTATCTACCTATTGACTAAATGTTGTCAAATTTTAAAAAAGAAAAAAATTTGAGAGTTTCGGGGGGCTCTCCCATTCCCCCGTCCCCTTTGTCCAAAGATTTTAAATTTTTTTCGATTAAAAGTGACAATCAAGCCCCCGTAATATAGAAGTGCTTTTTTCGGGTAAATATCTAATACAACCTTTATATATACAATTAAATTTTTTTTGGGTTTTTAAATTTTTTATGGCATTGAAAGCCCCGGGGGGGCCCCTAAACCCCTCTTTTAAAAAGGGGTCTGGGGTGGGGTTTTTGCTATATTTTTTGAATATCCAAGGGACTTTGGGCGTCCCAAAAACTTAAAAACAGGAAG